>VCJN01000349.1:0-195467 GCA_006384855.1 Tetraselmis striata
CGGCCTCATGTTGCTCCTCGGGTATGTTGATGTCCATGTTGGCTGTAGTGATAGTCTCCTGTGGAGCTTGCTCTTCACGCCTCTCTGAGCGCTGCCCGGCAGCTGGCCTGGGGCGGGCAACATGTGGGAGTCGGGTGCCTGCGATTCTTTTTGCAGCGATGGCTGTTCGGATCTTGGGGGGTTGGGTCATGCCGCCGCGCGGCGCATCGAGAGTGGCGCCGACCGCGGCCATATGTTGCTCCTCGGGTATGTTGATGTCCATGGCGGCTGTAGTGATGGTCTCATGTGGAGCCTGCTCTTCACGCCTATGTGGGCGCTAGCCGGCAGTTGGCCTGGTGGCGGGTCGTCCGGTCGTCGGGCTGTCCACCGCTTCACATTAGTACACTATCATGACCAATAGAGCCGCGCCGGCTCGCCCGGATTTAGTACATACGCAGTACTTCGGTCGGTGTTAAGGGCCGGATGGAAAGTGAGCCCCACCTTGCGCCGGCCATACAATTGACACATGCATAGCATGTTCGCATGTGTGCTTCACCAGCATGATCACCAGCACACTTGCGTGTGTATATACATACATACACACTTATATGTGTGTACATACATATCACGCAAAACAATGTCCAACAGCAGGCGCAACATGCCTCACATGATGCTCGTTGATGCTATCTATCTCTAGCCGGCTCCTCCGCCACTTCTCCTTAGGCTGTATGATGGCCTCGTCTATGTAGCGCCCTAGGACCCTCGTGCACTCCGGCCGCGTTGCTGCAGCTCCAGTGCAACCGGCTCCACGGCCGTGAGCCTCATGCGGTAAGTCATCATACCTGCCTCGAAGCTGTGCGTCGTCCTCAGCATCATCTGCCGTCTCGATCAAGAAGCCTACCCGATCCTTAGTCGAGGAAGGTAAATCCTGGAAATCCGGATCCATGCCAGCACGGATGAGCGTCAGCCAATTCTGGAGGCAGAGCATCCGCGCATAGGAGCGCTCCACGTCAGAAGTGCCCCTGCCGTGTGTCACAGCCTTCGCGTCTCTTATCTGCACAACATCACACATTTGCTGGCAGTTATTTGGACTGGTTTGGCAAAGGGGAGAGTGGAGCAAAGGCTGAAACGGGAGGGGGGCTCACGGCGCGCTCCATCCACACCTCGGAATTGCGGGCAGTGCTGTCCCTAGCACCCTCATGGGCATCAAAGCGGCAAACTAGGTTGTGCAGATTCAATTTGCACATATGGTCCGGGCATATTGCAAGCTGACCATGCAGGCATAGGTTGTCATGTGGTTGTAGCCCTCCTCGCGCTCCTTGTGGATCTTCTCGTTGAGTGCCACGCGGTCGGGATGGTCAGCAGGCTTGCTGCACTCGTCATTGTCCCTAGGCAGCGCACACATCGCGGGCAAGTGATACACACGACAAATTCGCAATTGGGGGGGGGCGGGGTGTGGCGGGGGGGGGGGGGGGGGGGGGGGGGGGGTTTACCGCAAGCAGTGCAGAACTGCGCTCTGTAGGTGATACCACATGACGGACATGTGAGGGTGGTTGTCCAGGAGATCCCTACACATTTTATCTGGTCAGCCTACACTGGCAAGTGATACATATCAAACGGTCGCATACAGCAACAACATGGGAAGGCGAAGGAGCGTATCTTAGCACGAAGACAGACACCGTCTCAGTGAAGTGAAGGAAGTCCTTGCAAGTCCAGCTTGCACAGATTTTGTTCGAATTTAGCATCTCCCGGATGGGTCTGCCAAAATCACTGGTGAGGTATAGCAGACGCATCCTCTGGTCCATCAAGCGGATGCGGGGCTTCATGCCCTGCCACAGACATAATATCCTTAGCAAATATTACCGTTACTTGCATAGGGGGGGGCTGCATATGGGGCCGCCTAGGAGTGACATACCGGCAGCGTGCCGACATGCTCCCAGAAGTCAATCACGACACCAAGCAGAAACGCATGCGCCACAGGTAGCGGCCAGAAGTCCACGTAGCTATGGTCAGCTAAACGGTTTTAGCTTACCATAGGGTTTAGGGTTTTAGGGTTTAAACCATAAAACCTCCTCAGCAAGCTGCGTCGGCGTCCTCTTGCCGGCCATTAGACACATGGGCGATTGGTCGAAGAACAACGACTTGGTTGCATGGAAGTACATCGACCCGCCGACCATGCAACCGACTCCCACGGCCTAGAGGTTCTTCGGCTGGCTCGTCCCCGTCCGGCCGATGGACTAAGCTACCTGTGCTAGGCTTTGGCTTTCGTCTCTGACAGTGCCCCGTTGGGTAAATGGTCAGATGTAGTCATTTAAAGGTTAACAATACATTAGCTATGCTGTACTGCGCACGACCCCCGCGGTCGGCGCACGGACTAAGGCTTGCCGGCCCGCACCAGCGCCACGACCAGAGGGATCCACCCTCGGGCACCGGCACTCTCTGATTTGCGCTCGCCTCAACCGGCTCGCGCATCCACCCACTCTCAGACATCTTTCTGCGCTAGGAATCACTCAGGCCAATCCTGTGGTTCTTGTCTTAGCCTTCAATGTAAGTGAGTTGACATTCTTTAGCAAACAGCTTCCCCTTGGGTAAATATATATGTACAAGTAGACATGTTGCATGAGTGTGGAATCGAGAGAGCCGTAAGGATCAATCGTAGTAGTCGCTACATTGTACAACCCTACCTGCGTCCGCCGACCCGCCGACCCGGGGCCCGGCGTCCGTCCGACGACGGAGACGGTCATTCGGCGACGGAAGTTGTACGGCGTCCGGCGTCCGGGTCAGGTCCACGCGGCGGGCTCGGCGCTTCGCGCCACGCCCGCCCCGTAGACCTGACGAACGGAAACGACCGGCCCGGCGAGCGGCGGCCGGGCAGCCGGCGGACCGGTACCCATACCGGTAGTAATCAGGTAAGTGCGACGGTTATTTTGGCATGCGCGGAATTATCACGGAATCTATAACGGATACATTGTCGATCTTTTTAGTAATCTATGCGAAACCGTTCCAAAAGTCGGCGATGGACACAGCACGGACTCACAGACTCGCCTCGATATTAATATGGTAGGATATATATACATCCTACCATATAAATTACAATAAGGTGAGTGTGTGTCTGTCTGTCGCCGACTTTCGGAACAGTTTCGCATAGATTACTAAAAAGATCGACAATGTATCCGTTATAGATTCCGTGATAATTCCGCGCATGCCGTGGACCGGACCCGGACGCCGGACGCCGTCGTTCGTCCGTCGCCGGACGCCGGACGACCGTCGCCCGTCCGCCTTGCCGCCCGTCCGTTGACGGACGCCGGGCCCCGGGTCGGCGGGTCGGTGGGTCGGCGGACGCGGGGCTGTACAATGTAGCGACTACTACGATTGATCCTTGCGGCAATCTGGATTCCACACTCATGCAACGGGTCTACTTCCTACCAGCTAATTATTGGTTCGCGGCTACTACCCACGGCTAGCCGCAACGGGGTGACTAGTATATTCGTACAGTCAACGCGACTACCTGTATGGCAAGTAGTCGCTCATCCGCGGAGCGAGTTTAACTACTGCGTGAAATGCACGAG
Source organism: Tetraselmis striata (assembly GCA_006384855.1). Lineage (NCBI taxonomy): Eukaryota > Viridiplantae > Chlorophyta > Chlorodendrophyceae > Chlorodendrales > Chlorodendraceae > Tetraselmis > Tetraselmis striata. Next base: position 3,549 of record VCJN01000349.1, read on the forward strand.
TACACGACCCCGAGCTGGCGGTCCCTACCTAAACCGCCCCGCCCCCGTTTTATTCTTGCGGCATCTGGCAAGATATCAATATGCTGATAGGGGCAACGACGGCGGGGGCACCAACCAACGCGCCGACAAGACGCGTAGTGTGAGGTGACAAAATGGCGAGGATCCGGCAGGCTGAGCCAATCCGCACGCCCATAGAAGCCGCCGCACATCATGCGAGTGGTGCAGCAGAACGGCGGTGGGGCGCGACTGTAAGCCGCACTGATGCCGACACGGCACGCGCAACGGGCCGCCTACTATCTCATGTCGTTGCTGCCGCTCGCCCGCGTCGAAAAGCACGCATCGCGCAACAATTGCGGGCGGGTGCACCGCAGAGGTGGGCTTTTGCGGGAAATCCCACCAGGGCTCGATGGAATTTCCAGCAAATTGCTAGAAATTCCACTTTCCTGAAAATTCCATGTGAATTTCAGATTTCCATGCCTGAAACACCGGGGCTCGTGCCGTGGGTGACGTGGCGGGCCAAGAGCGTCCCGTGATGAGCAGTTTGAGCACCCGTACCCGGGCACCAGCAGGTGAGCAGAAGGCAATATGTGCGGCATTGCTAGTGCGTGATTGCGGCTGTGCAGTTGGCTAACTTACTCCCCCAGTGTCCGACCACTGGCCCAGTGGCCCACCCTCCCGCCGCTCTGGGTCTCTCCCGCTCGCATGCCTGGCTCCACAGTCCGCAATCCGTAGCGAGAGTGCTATACGGGGAAGCCACATGCCCACAGCACGCCTAGAGCGTCCATACTTGCCCAGCCATCCCCGCACCGACAGCCCGCCTTCCTTCCAGACCGCCCACCCGGCGCTTGCACCTGCTTGGTGCAAATGGTTACACCATATATATGCACGTCATCATAACAGTAGTTTACACTGTTGCGGTGGTATTTCCATGTCCCACAGGGGGTCGATGGAAATTCCATAAATTTCCGTAAATTGCTGGTTTTCAGTTTTCAAGAAACTTCCAATGCCCACCTCTGGTTTCCTCAATGTAATCGATGTTGGATTACAATAACGCTATTGACCTTGCAAATGTATCTACACCACTACACATTGTGGCTGTGGCCCCTTGGTGTAATCAAGGAGTACATATACACGTCAGCAGAACAGTAGTTTACACTGTTGCGGTGGTATTTCCATGTACTGCACAATGGGTCGATGGAAATTCCTGAAATTTCCGGAAATTTCAGGATTTCAGTTTTCAAGAAATTTCCAATGGCCACCTCTAGTGCACCGACGACCCGCCCTACCATCCGCTCCTGCAGTCGCATGATGGGATGCGTGCACTGCTTGGCGGCGCCGGGAGGGGGGTCCCTACTCGCGGTTGAGGCACGAATGGTGACGGGGCCGGATGTACCATGTTTCGCAAGTGTCCGTCAGTGGCTAAGTCGTGAACCCCGTGTTTTGCAATTTGTCATTGCGCACCATGTTCTGCAGAGCCGGGTTTGACCCTGTTCTGCTAATAAAGTCAGAACCGTTTTGCAATAATTTCCCCATGAGTTATGGAGTGCCCATTTGCCCGTACAGTGTATTTATTACATAAGGTCTTTCACATTTGCCCGTACAGTACTGCTGATGTAAGGATTACAGGGGTACTACAGGACGGAAGTGGAGTGGGTCCGGAAATGGAGGCAGAGATTAAACAGTTTATTACCTCGATCCGGCCTTATTTATAGTCCGGCCTTATTTCTAGTACAAAAAGTTCGTTGACCATTGCTGCATCATCATCGTTATCCATATGGGGATGTGATGGTGCATCAGCATATGCAGGTCGTCATATCATCGCCATCCGGGGACGGGATGCGTCATGCCGCCGCGAGTCGTCGGTACTGTTGCGAGTAGTACGACTGCTTATGGTCATGTAGCAGTACAAACCTCGCGAGAACACCGCCAGTCCATCCTGTCCCCGGGGCGGGAAAAAGGAACTAACGACAACTAAAGGAGCGCGGTACGACTGATGCTACTAGTACGCAGTAGCAGTATCTTTAGTACTTTAAATTAAATTATCGATATGTGTACGCGTTTAGAGATAGATATGTTAAAGTACTATATATGAAGATACCACAGACCACCGTGCGTTTACGGGTACAATCACGAGTGATATCGTGTAGTCGAAAATAGTACTTCATAGAGCACGCAGTCGTAAATCCTTAAAGTGATGCTGATGAATCATGCCGGCCGTGAAACTACACGTGATCATGATAACGACTACTCGCGGTAGTGCTGACGATATCAATGTAGCACGTACTGGCGGCAGAAGATTGTGGACTATCAAACGACTATGTAACCGCGTGGGCAGTCGCGAGTATTCGAGTAGTCTGAATTTCTGTCCTGGTCGTGGTTCCTGTATTTAAGATGTACCCCGAGGGGTGAATCATCTTCGTCAACCCCTCGTGTGCCAGTAGGTAGAATAATAGTCATCTTATATATAATTGACCCACCCACCCACCGCCTGGGCGGGCCCGACGACCGTCCTCGGGCCTCGGAATCGCGGGCCCTTCCTCCGCCTCCACCCCCGGCTGGGGATGGGGGCGGGGATCTTGCACGGGTGGCGCCTTGGTTGCCTTGGCCCCGCCCGTGCTGCCACTGCCGCGGAGGAGCAGTGTGAGCTGGACACCTGCGTCTCACGTCGTTGCTGGTCCGGTCAAGTCCCCGTTCGCTGTTCTTTGAGCACCCTCTCCCTTCATGTCCTGTCCGCGCCTCCACATCACATTCGGCCTAGTGCCGCTATTGGAGTGGCCCGGGATGTTGTGCTGGGAAGGGAGTTCTACGTTCGGCGGAAGGAGACGCGGCCGAGCTGGCGGCGGATCTGGCGCTGGGCGGAACAACGCGCGCTGGACACCGGCGTCTCACGTCGTTGCTGGTCCGGTCAAGTCCCCGTTCGCTGTTCTTTGAGCACCCTCTCCCTTCCTGTCCTGTCGGCGCCTCCACATCACATTCGGCCTAGTGCCGCTATTGGAGTGGCCCGGGATGTTGTGATGGGAAGGAAGTTCTACGTTCGGCGGAAGGGGACGCGACCGAGCCGGCGGCGGATCTGGCGCTAGGCGGAACAGCGCGCACTGGACACCGGCGTCTTACTACGTCGTTGCTGGCCCGGTCGACTCTCCATTCCCTACTCGTTGAGCACTCTCTCCCTTCCTGTCCTGTCGGCGCCTCCACATCACATTTGGCCTAGTGCCGCTATTGGAGTGGCCCGGGATGTTGTGCTGTGGAAGGCGTTCTACGTTCGGCGGAAGGGGACGCGACCGAGCCGGTGGCGGATTTGGCGCTGGGTATGTTGCACGCCCATGGCGCCCCAAACTGGGTTGGACCCCCCCACTTCCGCTCCTTGCTGCGAGACCTCTACTTCGAAGCCCCTTTCCTGTCGGCGCCTTCGCATCACATTCGGCCTAGTGCCGCTATTGGAGTGGCCCGGGATTGTGTGCTGGGGAGAGCGTCCCTACTGTGTGGAGCGGCGGCTGGCTGGTGGCGATGCCTGATCGGTGGTTGTCATGGCGGTTCCCGCCTCTTGTGGCCCGTAGCTGGATTTTCTTCTGGATTTTTGCATGGATTTCTTGAATTTTGCAGCTAGCACATGTAACCAAAAATAACAGTATTCATCTGGTACTACTCGTACAACACGTCAATTGCGAATTTCAGAGTGGAGTCTGATTTTGCCAAGAATATTGCGCAGGTTGTGTTACATGCACAAGAGCCGAAATTGGCAGGGCGGTTCGTGAAAGCGTGGAGGGAAAACGGCGTCAGGGGGCCGAAACTGGAAAATGGCAGCTTTCGGTACGCGCAGCGCGCGTTTTGGTACGCGCGTACCAAACGCATGGAGGACGAGCGCTGTGGCAACTCTGTGTGGATGCTCATACCCATAATGGCAGGCTCGGCTGTTATGGTTGCTTTTTCTGTCTACTCATGCTGCACCCAAAGAGGGCGCAACGACATGTGCCTAGTAACCCGTACCTCTTTAGCAGCATGGTAGCCGGAAAATAAAGCGGTTAGAGAAAGGAGGAAACCCCATAAACAAGTTTAGATCATTTCAAAGTTGATTCTGGTTTTGCCTGTGATGAGCGAACGGAGAGAGCTGTGGATTGACGGAGAAGGGGTAGCGCCGGGTCACGAAGGGGGCACCGGCAAGGCCACCGCTGCGGAAATTGAAATTGAAATTAGTTACAACGTCTAGTATGCTGCATCCGCTCGCTCAGACTGAGTTGTTCTCAGGACCTGCTATCTCTAACCACAGTGGGGAACACGAAGTGTTATCACAGTTCAAGCTACCAGCCATCCTCCAATGTTTCCAAGCCCCTCCTCCTTCCAGTGGGCTATAGCTAAGAAGACAGCAGCGCCCCCCTGCTGTCCCTACCTAAGTCAGGCCTATCCCATCCAGAGCTCATCAGGCAAGCTTAGGCAGCCGAAGCGTCCCCACCTGCAGCTACCAAGGTGTGATGGGGGAAGGGGGCTGACCGGAAAAGCTATGTGGTGCTCAGTATTTTATCCACCGCTGAGCCGGCTAGTATGATTGGTGGGGGCTGCGATTCCCTCCAACATGGAACTGGGTGGGTGTTGCTTGTGGTGGTGGTGGGAATCAGACTGTGTGCTCGGGGTGTGTGGTGAGTTCCGGGTGTGTGTTGGTGTGTGATCTGCACCGGGCACATGGTTAGTGGTGGGCGGTGTTATTGAGTCAGTTGGCTTGGTTGTTGCTGTATGGCTCGCTCAGCAGCTTACTAGCTACTGGTGTGAGCTGCTGGACGGTTGGTCTGCATCGTCGTCTGTTTCCCACTCGCGGTCTGAAGCGCGTGTGCCAGAGAGGCGCGGCTTGCTCCTGCTGCGGTTGCGGGTGGCGCCGTCTGAGCGGCTGCGGCCCCTGGGCTGCTTCTTCTTAAATTTAACTGATGTGGTTGTCTTGCCCTTGCCTGCTGGGGTGGGCTGGCTGGGGTGGCGCTCCAACTGGATGGAGAGGCGATGATGGTTGAGCAGCTGGTCTGTCTCCGTTGCGTAGCTAGCGAATTCTGCTGCTATCGCGGGATGGTTGGCTGGGGAGGACTGTGCGAGCAGCTCCTTGGTTGCGGTGGTGAGGTGTTGCAGTTCAGCCAGTCTTTCTGTGGTGCCGCTGGGTGTGCCCTATCTAAACGTGCGGGGTGTTGTTGAGCGCTGGGGGGAATCAAGGGATATGACAGCCGCGACCGGTGTCTCTGCTGCCTCACCCTGGGTGGTGTCCACCTCCATGGCGCTGTCCATCTCCTCGTAGTTGAGGTCAAGCTCCTCCTCGTCGTCTGCATGTGCTCAAGTCGTGGCAGTGGCCGCTGGGGTTGTGGCTGTAGGCGCAGGGGCTGGGGGGGCTGCTCCGGGGGCTCGCTCCGCTGCGGCTCCTCGCTGATCGATGGCGGCCACTGCGTCCGCAACCGCTCCGCGGTGGGACGTGCTCGAACCTGTGGGGGGGGGGGGGGGGGGGGGGGGGGGGAGCGTCGCGGACCAGGGGTGCGGACTGGGTTGCTGGGGTCACTGGAAGAGGTAGTGCGATTGGGCCTGCCGGTGGCGGGGCTGGTGATGTGTCGGCGGGGCGCCTCTCGGCTGGTGCCGGAGCTAGCGCGGCCTTGATCTTCCCGCACGCTGTCGACATTGTCTTGCGCCACTGCTCGGTTCTGTCGGTGCTGCGGGTGCCACCAATGATGCTGCGGTGGTGGGCGGTCAACTGCAGGTTGAGGGTGTAGATTGGGCGTCCGGTGGCTCGTAGGGCGAGGGACGCTGGGGCAGACTTCCGGGCCTTCTTATGCATGCCTATCGCGGCGCGTCGGATCTGGTTGTGGCCAGTGTTGCCACCCAGTACTCCCGCCTCGCGGATCATCTGGCGGAAGGGGTGGATGAGCAGCTCCGAGGGGTCGAACTCGGACTCCGTGAGGTAGATGACGATGGTGCGGAGGCGTATCGCCCGCAGTAGTGCGACAGGTGAGGTGAGGGCCACTGCCGGGCACAGGGTGTCCGCGAACTCCTCGTCTTCTTTGCCGAGGGAGATGGCGCAGAGGTTGTCGTCCCCCACGCGCAGCAGTGTCGGCTCGGTGTGGTGGTGGTGCATCTCGACGTCAGTTGCTGTCATGGTGTCTGTCAGCCATTGTGCGTGGTGCAGCTCTGGGGGTGTGTTGGTGCGCTGGCTGCTGATGGTGGCTGCGATGGCCTCCGCTAGCTGCTCCACCGTCGGCAGCTCCAGGTTGGCCAGGGGGCCGGTGCAGATCGCCTTGGCCGTCAACGCGCATCGGAAGAACTGTTTGGACAGCGCCGGGGGCAGTACTCCTGGGAGCGGGGTGGTGGGGTGGTCCTCGCAGTCCTCGCTGTGATCGACTTTGACTTGGATCACTGCCCGGCCCTGCGACTGGTCGCCAAACGGCAGCGCCATTACCGCGTCGCGGCACACATCATGTAGCAGACGCGCCGCTTCGGGATCGAGGAGTTCGAGGCGAACCGAGTCTGCCGAGCGGCGGGCTTTCCATACCTCACGGACTTCCAGGAAGGCCAGTAGTGTGCGGGTCGGGGGGCAGATGACAGCGTCGTCTGCGTCTGTGTCGGCCTCGTACTCGGCCCATGCTCTCACTCCGGCGAGTGCCGGACGTCCGCCGGTGTCGCCGCCGGTTGGTCTGCCGCCGCTTCGCATGGCTGCGGTTGGTCGTATGCTGGGAGAAGGCCCTCCGCCAGGCGCAGCCACATGTCGGCCTCCGTGAGGCCTCTGAACGAAGGGGAGCGAATCCCCACTTGGTGTTCCGGGCGTTCGATGTCGTCGAGGTGTGGTGATCCGAGCGGGCGGGTGGTGGAGCAGCGGCGGCCCTGGCGGTTGAGGATCGCTGTGCCTTCTCCTGTCCATTGGGTCTGTAGAACGCTCTCGGCTGTGTCTCTGCGGGCCCGCTGCGGAGTCTTGATGGACTTGAAAGTGGCGGAGCGGCGCGATGTGACGAAGAAGAACCACGCGCCAGGCGAAGGAAGCACGTTGGGGTCGATGTAGTCCGGAACGACGTCGGAGCTAGTGCCTCAGCCGCCTTGGTAGCGCGGATGTGGGACATTGGAGCTCCGATGGAAATTGAAGTTGAAATTGATTAGAACGCGTGCTATAGTCTACTGCTCTACACCGCCCAGACTGAGCTGCTCTTAGGGCATGCCATCTCTAACCATTATAGTAGGGAACACATATATATAGTGTAATTACAGCTCAGCAAGCTTCCGGCCATCCTCTTTCGTTTCCAAGCCCCGCCTCCTTCGATCACGTGATCATTAGCTGTGTTATTTTCGTCGGATAACTACGGGTAGTCGGCAGTATGAGCGACTACTACCGCTAATCGACAGCAGTACGAGGATTAGGAATGCAGTACTCGCCCCGCCCCCGAAAAGGTTTTCTTGTACATTGGTAATGCACCGGCACCGCGCAATCTTCGGTCATCGTGCGTCTTGACTCCACCTGCCGCCATCGCTGAAAACATCCCGCAGGTCGCGGCGCTGCTCGCCCCACCACGCCGGTTGTGGCGGTCCACCGGCTCGGCCGCGGTCCGCCGATGCTGCCTCCATCTCGCCCGCCTGAGCTCGTGCGGTAGGATCCCCAAGGGGGTCTGGAGGGGGAAAGGCGGGCACCAACCCCCCCCCCCCTCCCCCCCCCCCGCCCCGCGCCATCCGCGTGTCGTCGCTCCGTGGTCAGGCAGGCCGCATGCTCGCCCACGCGCCGCTCACCTCCTCAGCTCGCCTCGTCGTTGTGGCCGCCCGTCCAGGGTCAGACCGAGCTGCCCGCCAGCTAACCTATCCCGCGGCATGGCTGCGACTCCCTCTGGGCACTCCGGCTCCTTTCTCCTTGCCCACGAGTCGCTGCCATGCCCAGCCTCTCCGCCCCGAACGCCCGCCCCGCCTTTAAGTGCCGGCGCGTGTAACCCCTAAGACCACAAAGGGCTTTGGGTGCGGCAAAGGGCTGAGCGGGGTGGCCGGTTGTGGTGGGTCCTTGGATTTTGCGACGACCGGGGAGCCCTACGACCGGAGCCCTTTTTAAATTATACTTTAGTCCCGGTATAGCGTCTGCTGGCGCCGCCGGGCAGCAGCCATGTACGGGAGGCTGTTAAATAATTCTTGTACGACCTCGGTCTTGCGTCGGCCTCTCCGAGATCCGCCTACGGGTAGGGAGGGGGTCTGTACGACTCGGACGGGGGCAGCCTACTCACGAGGGCTGTTCGAAATAAAATCGTGCTCTCGTACCTCGGTACGACCCGCGACCGACCTGCATAACATCTGGCGTACCCCCACCCGTATGTGTTCCACCGGAGAATCACTCGACTCCCGGCCTAGTACATCGGAGTGTTCGGCGGCGCCGTGCTATAGTTGCTATAGTTGCCAATCGAAACCGGACTCTGCTCGCTGCGGTAGCCCTAGTGGCACCGCGAGGTATTTGTCCTCGTCACTCACGGATTTTGCTCCGACACGGCCGCTCTGGACTAGCTCTAGCAAGTCGAGTAGGCGCTTTGCGGCTCCCCCGCTGCCGGGCGCCTGTCCCGTGACACGCTGCCCGGAACCATAGCCATGTACTCCGCCTCCATCAACAACACGGTCACGAGCCGTCAACTGAGCCAACGCTGATGCAAGCTCGCGCAACAATGTAGACATGGCCTTCACGTCGGCTTATAGCGATTCGAGCGTGACGACACAGAAGCGTGACGACACATGGCTCAACGACGGGTTCTTCTCCATCTGACATGATGACGTACGGACGTACGCACGGATGAGAACTTCACACACGGGTGGTGACTTGGGTGTATGTGCTCTTGAACAACCTGGGGTGACCTTGCTTGCACGATGTTGTGAAACAGATGGCAGACTGGAAGATGGCATGCTCAGCTGTTCTGGCTGCTTTCATGTCTACTCGTGCGGCACGGCTGCACCCAAAAAGGGGCGCAACGGTGCCTAGGTGCCAGGTGCCCAGTAACCCGTACCACTTAGCAGCACGGTAGCCGGAAAAGCGGTTATAAAAGGAGGAAACCCCATAAACAAGTTTACAACAGTATGTGTATCTATCACCGCCGTCAGTACCCGAAACCGCACGGGAGCTGGTGGTACGCGCGCGGCGCGGCGGGTAATCACCATCACCCGCCGAGTATGATCTAAACGTGTTTGTGGGGTTTCCTAACGGACTATAGCTGTCCTAGTGCGACCCGTACGGTCTCAATGGTTTCAAGCGGTTACCCTCGGATTTTGGTACGGGCTGCCCCATCGCCCGCGAGCCCTGCGCTCCCGGCCGGGGAGCCACTTAGGACAGCCACCAACAGCTCGTCTGCCATCTTCCAGCTCGCTGCCTTCGGCAGCGGCTTCGCGTACTTGTGCGCGCGAGGGTCACTGAGGCTAAACAAGTCCGCACCGAGATTCATCCACCCGGTAGTGAGTCGTAGTGCCGCGCACATGCGTTACAACATCAGGCAGCGACAAACATCCCCTCGGTAGTGTGGTTTTCCCTACTCGTGCGCCCGAGGTCGTTTTCCGTTTTTGCCCTGGCTTTGCAGCTGCGACGTTTTCGGGTAGCGATGCGCACGGCAAGGAATTGGAGCTGGGGGGTCCCCGTTGGGGAGGTTTAAACCTCAACACCCGAAGTCGAGTCGCAGTACAAGCCTTCGGGGCTCCCGCAGTGGAGCGCCCTCTCGCAGTAGTCAACTCTTGAGGTTTAGGTGACACTGTGAGATTCAGATGTGACGCAAGTGTGCCCTACTGGTGACGAACGACGACATACGGGGACGATACGGGACGGACGAGGGACGTGGATTTCATACCGAGTAGCGACGACTATCGCGCGCGACCTGTATAGTACTATATGAATTTCTCGTTTCGATAATTTCATCAAATTGATATGCCCACGCGGGCTCGCCTGTCGCGCGCCGACGCGGAGTACCCGGGCTAAGTACAGGCGGCTGCACGTACTCGCTGCACATCGTTGCACATCGCTGACCATGCGGTGTGCGGCGATGTGCGGCACGACGGGCGGAGGTGTGGGCGGATGTAGGTGGTACGGTAGGTGGTAGGCGGTATGTGGTGTTCGTAGGTGCGCGTTTTAATGCAGCCGCCCTAACTGTTGATGATTGTGTAACGCCCCAGCACGCGCATGAAGTACGGGGTCGCTTGGCGGTCACCGCCGCTCACCGCTGAACCAAGCGCGGACAGCCGCGCACTCGCATTTGTGCTCCCTGCCGGTGGTGGGCTACATCCACCCCAACTCTCAACCACCCCACCCCCCCCCCCCCCCGCGCGCGCGCGCCGCAGCAGGCATGCCGGGAGAGGGATGGATATCAAGTGTGTCGAAGAATGGCGTGTACACATGCAAGCACTGCCACGGCATCGTGACGGGCAGTAGTGAAAGGACGGCGCGAGAGCGGCACTTCCGGAAATACCCGAACTGTAGCCACTCGTTGAAGCGTGCGGCTAAGTTGCACCGCAAGGCCGCCTTATTACAAGCAGCAGCAACAGGGCGGCAGCAGCGGCAGGGGCGGCAGCAGGAGTAGCTGCAGCCGTCGGAAACGGCCCGCCGGCGCCGGTCTCGGAGGACGATGTGATGGGTGTGGGGGAGGACCCCGTTGGCAAAGACAGTATGGACATCGACGCGCCTGCGTGGCCGCCGGCGGACGTGGAAGCTGCCGATGAGGGCGTGATACGGAAAGGCGATCCCGGTGACTTCTACATGAAGGTCATCGCCAAGAAGTTCCGGGGAGTATGGCACTACGGCGTGATAACCGGCGTCGTTACCGAGTGGGTGTTGGAGGACTACGGCGGGGCGACCCAGTGGCGCGGTGTTTTCGAGGACGGTGACATTGTGGACCTTCTGCGTTCAAAGGTGAGTGGGCCCGGCCTGCGTGCTGGTGGCACCACTCAACTGCGGTTGTATGGAATCACACGCACCCGCCCGGTCGGCGTGGCAGGTTGTGGAGGCTATGGCGGCTGCCCAGAAGCACCCCCCTGTGGATGCGGACGGGGAGGCTCGCTTGGTAACCGTCCATGAAGGCGATAACTTGTCCAGTGAATCACGCACCTTGCCCGGCGTGCGTTCAACACAATCCGGCTGGCGGAGGCCAAGCAGAACACTGGCTGCCATGGCGTGTGCCATGTGCATGTGGTCCTGGGCTATGTCAGCATGGTCAACCTCTTCCCCCTCGCGCCGTTCCACCTGTTTTTTTTTGGCTTGGAAAGGGACTTCTGGAGGAAATTTGTCACCGTGCAGGGCCACATTGGATTCCGAGCTATGAAGCAGGAAGACCGGCGCCAGGCTTTAGTCCCGATACCCAGCAACTTTGGACGCGGGTTGAGCCCTTCGTTTGCGGTGTCCAAGAAGTCGAAAGGTAACCCCCCCCCCCCCCCCCCAGGCGTGGGCGTGGGCGTGGGCGTGACGGCATTCCCCTCCATGACTGCAGGGTAAGGCAAGGTGACGGTGCAGTCCGACTGGGTCATGGAGGACTGCTTGCACCACATGGAAACGTTTTTCCATTCTTAACGCCGGTCCGCTGTTCGAGGAGGCCCGGGTGAAGGCGATCATGACCGAGAAGGAGCTCGCGTCCCCAGCGGTGGTGCGTTCGGTGTCGCGACTGGCGGTGCTTGGGCACATGTACAAGCGCCAGCAAGGAGCTGCGTGATTCGTCACGCGGTGGGGGTTGCAGAATGTGGTGACGGAGGAGGACGGCCCCGAGCGCAAGGCGCAGGTGGACGCGCTCACCAGGGAGGGGAAGACTCGATACCCAGCGCGGCGTCAAGGCGCGGCGGCCGGGGCAGCGCGGCGCCAAGGCGCGGCGGCCGGGGCAGCGCGGCGCCAAGGCGCGGCGGCCGGGGCAGCGCGGCGCCAAGGCGCGGCGGCCGGGGCAGCGCGGCGCCAAGGTGCGGCGGCCGGGGCAGCGCGGCGCCAAGGCGCGGCGGCCGGGGCAGCGTGGCGCCAAGGCGCGGCGGCCGGGGCAGCGCGGCGCCAAGGCGCGGCGGCCGGGGCAGCGCGGCGCCAAGGCGAGTGGGATGGGCGGGGCAGCGGTTGCTACCGAGTGAGGCGTAGCATCGTTTGCAGTAGCAACGCAGCCTTTCCGGTTGCATAGTGTGACACCGCCTGGATGTAACCCAGCCATACGCGCAAAGTGCAAGTGTTACACATCCGTGTGCCCCACCCAATGACATTGCGCCCGACCTCACTGACGGCGTGTCTCGCTCTCCTTCATCTCCTGGGCCGTCCGCCGCCTCACCCCGCGCACCCTACCAGCCGCGCGTGCCTTCTCGGAAGCCTCACACACGGCGGCGCGAGTCGCGTCGTGGAACGCGTCCCTGACATGGCGGAACTCCGCCCTCACCGTGGCCGTGGTCGAGCAGGGGACTGCCCGCTGATGGGTCGCCATGCATGGGTACTTGGGGCCGCACAAAGCCGGGGTGCCGTCGCAGCAACACTCCCAGTCCGTCCGTTGGCCGCAGTCCACGCATGACGGGCGTCCGGCCAGGACACGCACATGATAGTGCATGTGGCCGCCTCCCGCCACTGCTCGTAGTGCTCCGGTCAACATGGCGACGAGCAAGTCGGCATGTCCCGCAGGTGGCTGCGGGGCGGGTGGCGCGAGCGCAGCCTCGCTCGCCTCGACAACCCCCTCAGCCCGATCAGTCGCCTAGACCACGGCCTCCTCCGCCTCCTGACGCGGCGCACCAGGCGCATCATCGTCGCCTGGCAGGGCGTCCCCCCCCGCAACGGCGCCGTCGGCGGTGGCCGACGCCGTCGTGGCGGGGTGTTGTGAGGAGGTGGCCCTAGACATAGGTGGGGCCGGCACCGCCATGTGTTGCTCCACATGCGGCGCGGTTCCTGACGCGACAGCTCCCTCGCACCAGTACCGGCGCCGGCACCCCACGCCTGCTAGGCTTGCCACCAACCGGCATGTTTCCTTTGGGAGGCGGTTCATCCGCGTCAGAGGTGAGCGGCGGTGCCGGTGTGGGTGTGGATACTGCCCGGCCATTAGGGCTCCCGCCGCATGCCGCTCCGCCGACCCACGCCGCGGCGTGTGCTGCGCCCCGCATAGTCGCCCCGAATATAATATACATGACGCGGGGACGGGGGGGGGGGGGGGGGGATTCGTGCGTTTCGTATGTCGGCGGAACGGCGTGCGAAGCTGCAGCTGGCGAAGGTGGTGGAAGTAAGCGTGGCGGCGTCGGCGGCGTATTACCGTGCGTGCATGCGTGCGCAACCCCGCGGCAGCAAGCGCCGGACTCGGCGTGTGCCGGCGGCAGAGCTGCGAAGCCATGGACACGGTACGGGATGCCAAGTCTGGCTAAGCAACTGCCGAGGCTGGCGGCTTAACCCCCATGTCCGGCGGTTGAGGGACGGAAAGTGCGTAGAAGTTGATCGGCAAAGCGGGCATATAAGCATGGCTGTGCTAGGTTCCTATTAAGTAATGGCGGTTTGTGCTAAGTAATTCGTAGGGGTGGATCATGCAGGATCATCATGGTAGGGGGCGGTATAAATGAGGCCGGGCACATATACTGCTCCACGAAACGACACTGTCGCACGTGTAGTTGAATAGTCCCCCTCCCCCCCCCCCCCCACCCCCCGCCGGGTCGGCCCGCCGACCCGCCACGGCATGTAATATCTGTCATGCATCGCCGGGGTATGTGTGAGTGGATGCCCCGCCGCCACATCCCCCCCCCCCCCCCCCATTTACACTTGTGCACTCATTAAGTTTGGGCTGGTTTCGGAGCAGTACATGTACGTATGTATGTACATACAATGGAACGTAGGACCTGCGCGGAAAGAGGCGGGGCTTGCGGAGTGCGTTGGGGGTGCGTAGAGTAGCGTGTTGGTGAGATTCGGGGTGCATCGGACGCCGGATGCCCATCCACCCGGCGTAAAAGACGCGTAATATTCACACTATATTTACACGCAAATGGTGAAAACCGGACATTCCGTGCCGGATGGGTGGGAATACGGCGTCCGATGCAGCCAAAACCCCGGCAACACGCTATTCTATGCACCGCCAATGCACTCCGCCAGCACCGCCTCATTCTCTGTCGATTTCGAAAACGCCTTCACATTATCCACCGCTAATTGCAATTGCCACCGTGTAATGTTGTCACGATGTGCGCACACAACAACACTAACTATCGGTTCCGACGCGGATGGAGGCGGGGCTTGCGGAGTGCGTTGGGGGTGCGTAGAGTAGCGTGCTGCAAATAATTGGGGTGCATCGGACGCCGGATGCCCATCCACCCGGCGTAAAAGACGCGTAATATTCACACTATATTTACATACAAATGTGTGAAAACCGGACAGTCCGTGCCGGATGGGTGGGAATACGGCGTCCGATGCAGCCAAATCCCCAGCACCACGCTATTCTATGCACCGCCAATGCACTCCGTCAGTACCGCCTCATTCTCTGTCGATTTCGAAAACGCCTTCACATTATCCACCGCTAATTGCAATTGCCACCGTGTAATGTTGTCACGATGTGCGCGCACAACAACACTTACTATCGGTTCCGACGTCGATGGAGGCGGGGCTTGCGGAGTGCGTTGGGGGTGCGTAGAGTAGCGTGCTGCAAATAATTGGGGTGCATCGGACGCCGGATGCCCATCCACCCGGCGTAAAAGACGCGTAATATTCACACTATATTAACACACAAATGTGTGAAAACCGGACATTCCGTGCCGGATGGATGGGAATACGGCGTCCGATGCAGCCAAAACCCCAGGAACACGCTATTCTATGCACCGCCAATGCACTCCATCCGCAACCCCCGCCTCATTCCCAGTCGTACGTGCTTGTGCACACGCACGGAATGCTTGCACTGCTCCGAAACCACTGTCACATACCCCGCTCATTGGGTACCGATTGCGGCGCATGCACGGCTAGATATTTGTTTACATAAACCGGGGGGGGGGGAGGGGGGGGGCACAGTGTCCCGCTACTCACCCTGCATTGGATTAGGGCGACGATTGCAAACAAGACGAGGAGGCGCGAATGAACTGCTCCGAAACCACGCGATGTGCCCGGTGACCTCCATATCCAGCACGTCCACCGATGCAAGTAATAAGGACAGGACCCCCCCCCCCCCCCCCCCCCCACCCGCCAAAGTGGAGAAGTGTAGGAGTACAACCGGAGCATGACGTGATCCATTGTCGCTTATTTACAAGCACGGGCGGTGCTGCCATACCCGATCGTCTACGGCCGATATAATATTCACACTATATTAACATCGGTGCACACCGCCGCACACCGCCGCACACCGCCGCACAACGCTGTGCGCGCACATTCGTCGCGCACATATACGCGCGCCCTGCCGCACATATTATCCCGGATTCACTCGGTGAAACCGCGTATTCATTACGCCGTGCTACTTCAACAATAAACATTGCGAAATTACACCGACACAATGCCGCACCGACTACCTCTTGACAATACGTGCATGTAAATAGTAGTGGCGCGCTGCTCCTCGCCTCCGATGTGTCGTTGACTGCTGCGGAAGGCGGTCGTCGACTGGGTGTTAGTTTCTCCACCTCGGCCGCCCCCCCCCCCCCCTCCCCCCCCCCCCCCCCCCCCCCTTCACCGCTCACAGCGCCATGGCAGACCTCGCCCCCCGGGCAAAAGTGGGCGGCGAGCCTTGTTGTCTCGCGTGTCCGCGCCGCCGGCATCGAGGAGGACGAGAAAGACATGAGGAAACGCGTGACAAGGTGGGCGCGCAACAAAACACTCCATCCTCCACATTAGCACGCACCCACTCGTGGCTAACTTGTGCCGCGCGCAGGTTCGTCCGGGAGCGCCGTAAGGCCCGCCTCAACGCCAAGGCTTCCACAGTGCCAGCGGCGCAACTCGTGGTGGCCGAGGAGGCCGCATCCTCAGCCGCTTAAAGGTGAAACGATTGTGGCTTGTTGTGGGCGTCTCGGCACAGGGGGCGTCCCGACGCCAAGGTAAGGAAGCTCATGGCGGCGTCGTCGACGGCACAGCCTCCCGGGGTGGTGAAGACACTGACGGATGACAAGAAGCGGAAGAGGCCAGTGAAGAAGCGCCGAGGTAAGAAACTGACGGTCGCGGAGTCGGAGGCGGAGGCGGAGGCGGAGGCGGAGGCAGCGGGATCGTCCAAGCGGAGGGCACGCAAGAACAAGAACAAGCAGTAGCCCCCGCCCCCTTACCCCCCTCCCCTCACTCCCCCGGCGGGAGCGGCGGGCGGCGGCGGGGGGGGGGGGGGGGGGACCACGCCCGCCCGCCTCCCCCCCCCCCCCCCCGCCCCCCGCCCCCCGCCACATGCCCCGACGGCAGCTGTCGCGAATATTGTAATTCAAACATTCTTCGGCAAACCGCTGCCTGCCCCCGCCCTCCCCCTCGCGAATATTTATGTAACGTGAGCACTCTTTGGCAAAACATGGCAGCCAAACCGCCCATCTGATGACCTTTGATCGGACGGCTGGCAGGCCCGTTCAGCAATACTAGCTATAATGTACACAAAATTCCCCAGTGTTACCAAATACGTACGGCTGCGATTTGCGCTCCCATGTACTAATAGTCGTAGTTATCCACAGGACGACTCGTCATCGCGCCCGGGTTCGTACTAGATACCCGGTACCGGCTTAATAAATATATCGCGTACTACCCGGTACTACACGGACAACCTTGTACCTTATACGTCAGTGCCATGTAACACTTCACCGGGCTAGTACGACTACCAGATTGATGACAAAAAGGATTTATCGCCCGCCGGCAATAACGCCGGATGTACTCGCACGTAACTAAATGGACGTGCCGCCACCACCACCAGCCTTCACAGATAAATAATAGTCGCTAGTAGTAGTGCTTCGTCACCCGTATGTCACATCTGAATCTCACAGTGTGAGGTGGACGCGCTCGGCACCATGGCCGCTGCTCGTCACGGTTGTCAACGACGACAACTACGCCCACCGCAACAAATCGGCGCGGACGGAGGAGGACGTCCGTGTCGTCGGGGCGACCACTTGTTGTCCCGCAAGACACTGCAACCCTGTCCGCGTGTCCTCGCAGCAAGGCGCCGTGGCATCAACGGTCGTTACATGCTGTGGTTTTCCGGAACTACTCGCGTAATTGGTAAGTTACAGGGGTGGCGCCGCTCATGCGCCGGTGTTTTGAGAGGGCTCGTTGCCCTCGCCCCAATGAAGCTTCAGCAACGTTTGCTGTGGTCGCAGTGGGAGGCGTTTGTGCGGCCCGTGCCGATGCGTCTCCGACGTCTCCTACTGCAACGTCGTCTTCACAAGGACCACGACAACCTGCAACTGCCCGCCGGGGGGCAGCTCTACCACCTGGCGTGCCTGGCGTCTCGTGGTATACGTAACTACCCTTGGTCTAGACGACCAACTCTGACCAACTCTGGATTTGGGACTTCGGCGGCCGTCGCTGGTGCAGCAGCAGCGGCCGCCTCGTCGGCACCCTCGCCCCGACATCATTGGCATCGTTACGGGCCAGCATAGGCTACAAGGGCCTCTGCGCCGGCCAACCCGCTTCCAACGTCACGGCAACGCATCTGTGACAACACGAGCTGCCCGCCAGGGGATAGCTCCGCCACCTAACGCGACTTGTGCGTTTCGTGGCATCATCCTAAGCATGCGCTTTGTGGGGTGGTCAGCAGCCGTCGCTGGTGCAGCAACGGCGGCCGGCTCGTCGCTCTCCGCGAGGAAAGACCCACGGCGACAGCTACCCGAGTCGGCGGGTCTTTTGCGACGTCGCCGACAACCGACCCCGACACACCTGAGCCGTTCCAGCTCGTGCCGCACGCCACCATGGCGCACAACCAATGCTATAGGGCGCCGTCGGGAGACGGCGCCTTAATTCCGCGACACGTCCGGCCTATGTCATGCCGGCGTCAACATCTCCCGCCCGCGTCTGACGCGCCTGCGCCTCGATCGAGGTCCTCTAGGCGCGAGACCCCTCAACAACTCAAGACATCTTCCGCCTTCGTCTGGTCGGCACGCCTGCCGACTGCCCACGCTCGCAGTCGTAAACGAACCGCGTGTAAACTGGCAAAACCAGACTCGAATGCATGATTGAAATGATTTAAACGTGTTTATGGGGTTTCCTAACGGACTATAGCTGTCCTGGTGCGACCCGTACGGTCTCAATGGTTTCAAGCGGTTACCATCGGATTTTGGTACGGGCTGCCCCATCGCCCGCGAGCCCTGCGCTCCCGGCCGGGGAGCCCACTTAGGACAGCCACCAGCAGCTCGTCTGCCATCTTCCAGCTCGCTGCCTTCGGCAGCGCCCTCCCGTTTTCCGCCTCCGCCCTGCGGGCTCCTCCTCCGACATTCCCTCCCCTTTCGCGGAACCTTCCTAGCCATAAAATGGCGCTTTTCCGTGTAAAACAGCCTCAGCACCCTTTTTGGCAGCACCAGACTCGAATGCATGATTGAAACGGCCGTCGTACGAGACGCTGCAAGGGTTTCACTGGTACCAGTCCTATCCCGGGGGCGAAAGTAAAAACGACTACCTGCCGGTATACGACGCCCTGCCTGGTGTGAAGATAACAAAAGGCCAATCCCTGTAAATCTACCGCTAAAGGCAGTATTACCGGTACCGGGGTCTCAGTACTTATTACCACTCTTCCAGTTAATAATAGTGTCACGCTGGCACAACTCGCGGTACTTAGCACTTGCAATGCCGTGCTTGCCCCCTCCCCCCTCGGTAAGGCTGCTGCATTTCATTTTCGGCCGTAACCGTAGTCGCAAATAATCGTACGGGTACTAAAATGCCCGTAGGAGCCGCAAATTCGGCACGTTTACGGTTGCGGCTGGCACCGTGAAATGTGACATCCCATTATCTGCCGCAACCGCAGAGTCGGCGGCGATTCGTTTTTGAATATTTTGAAAAGAAAAGGCGCGGGTGGATGGGCAGCTGGTCAGATCTCGCCCCCTCTCCCGTGTGATGGCCACCGTGTGATGGCTGCCAATGTGGCGGGCATTGCCGCCGTCGCGCTTGTGAAGAAACGGCGCGACAAGGCTCGCGCGCGTCAAGCTCTCGATGCCGAGCGCGGACGGGGACCTGCCCATGCTGCGACTACACGGAGGAGGACTCGCGTTCGGTACGTCAGCGCGCAGAGAGGTGCCTCCCTCCGTAGGCTCCCGGAGTTCACGCAGTGGCATCTTGATTATGTCGACAACGCTAAGCATGTGGCGGGTGGCGTGGCCGAGGTCTTGCCGGAGGAGTTCCGCAACAATTGTAATCCACTTTCCCTTCCCACATCATCAAATCTTGCCAAACCACCGAATAGCTGCACCAGAGCAGCAGCATGCTCGCTCTAAAACCTGATACAGATGCAGCAGGGCAGCAGCATGCTCGCTCTATAAAGGGATCCAGCTGCAGCAAGGCAACAACATGATTGCTGTATAAACTGATACAGCTCCTTAAGGGCAGCGGCATGCTCGCTGTATAAACTGATACAGGTGCAGCAGGGCAGCAGCATGATCGCTCAAAAAAATGATATAGCCGCGGCAGGGCAGCAGCATGCTCGCTCTATAAAGGGATCTAGCTGCAGCAAGGCAACAACATTATCGCTGTATAAACTGATACAGCTCCATCAGGGCGACAGCATGCTCGCTGTATACCCTGATACATGTGCCGCAGGGCAGCAGCATGATCGCTCAAAAAAATGATACAGCTGCGGCATGGCAGCAACATGCTCGCTCTATAAACGGATCAAGCTGCAGCAAGGCAACAACATTATCGCTGTATAAACTGATACAGCTCCATCAGGGCAACAACATGCTCGCTGTATAAACTGATACAGGTGCAGCAGGGCAGCGGCACTATCGCTCAAAAAAATGATACAGCTGCGGCAGGGCAGCAGCATGCCCGCTCTAAAATGTGATGCAACTGTAGGAGATACGCCGCGCAGTGATGCAGTAGGGACAGGACAGATGGACAAGAGGCAGCAATTTCAAATACATAGTAATGAGCGAGGGAGGGGTAGCATCGTTACAACGTGCGTGACACAACTATATTGACATAAATGCAGCAAAGGCTCCAATAGCAGGCACGTCGCTGCTGGTAACGCTATTGCTGGCCAAGTTCATGGACATACTTGTCGGCTGAGAAAGTGATTGCAATGCAAATGCGTGTTAGTTGTGGGGTACCTGTGGGAAGCATTGCAGTTGCAGTTTGACAGCTTCCAGGGCTGCAAGCCTTTCCTTTGCAGCTGCAGCTTTTTTCGCAGCCTCAGCTTGCTCTTTGATGTGGACGACTTGGGTGGTCAGTGATCCTTTCACTCCCAGCAAAGTGTTGGAGATGAAATGGTCACTTGACGTCTTGTCCACCTCGTCATCCTCTGTAGGCGCTGGTGAGTCTTGGGCCTTGCCACCGGTAGCGGTGCTGGCAGCCACGCCGCCGCTCTTGCGCTTGGAGGGGCGCTCCTGGTCTTC
The DNA here is from genome assembly GCA_006384855.1 of Tetraselmis striata. NCBI lineage: Eukaryota > Viridiplantae > Chlorophyta > Chlorodendrophyceae > Chlorodendrales > Chlorodendraceae > Tetraselmis > Tetraselmis striata. The sequence goes on from VCJN01000349.1 coordinate 23,952, forward strand.
CTCCTCGGGGTCAGCAGCCGCCTCCTGGAGAGCTTTCTTGCGCTGAGCGGCGCGCCCTTACGGCCGGCCGTTGCCACCTAGTGGCTGGGAGCCAGGGCGGAGACAGATCGTCATCCATGCCCGTAGCGCCCAGAAGCGGGTCTTGCGGCCGCGGCGGCGCGGGCGCGGAGGGGGGGAGGGGGGTTGTTGGCCATCGCGAAAAGTCGCTTGGGAGTGTTGTAGCCTGAGCACCCAACACGGCACGATGTGGGCGGACGACTGGCAGAGAAGCCAGGTCAGTGACGTTTGACGATACCCCCTCAGTCCTGTGAGTTCAAACGTTCCAACGAGCCCAGCATCAGCACGCCATGGCGCCCGGGGTGGTGCCGGGCCGAGCAGCAAGCAGGCGCCGCCTGGCCACTACGACTCTTTGCCGTCGGCCTGTACATTGTGCTGAACATGAACTCTGCGTAAAGTATTACTTCGATTTACGGCTCAGTGAACCATATTTATATAGGGCGGTCGTAAATATATTGCGATATTTGCGACGAGCGAGGCCGGCCGCAAATCCTCGAGCCGCAAATCCGCCAGTTTACGGTTAATAATACAACTCAAGGTTAAGCGCTTACGACTACTCGCGAGCCGCAACCGTAAATTCGTACCGGGTACCCGTACGATTATTTGCGGTTGCGGCCGAATAAAATGAAATGCAGCCTAATACCAGGGCTAATACCGCCGATCATAATGCTTTGCCTGCGCCCGACTCTACCCCGTGTAGCGACTAGTACCCGCCCATCAGACTCGCGGTACGCAGCTTTCACCGCCGGCGCACACTCTCGTTCCCGACTCGTGGGCCAGAGCAGTGCACGCGAGGCGTCGCGACCAAGGACTACCAGTAGCGCCTGCGGACGTTGCGGCTGTACGTGCCGCGGAGATGCTGAATTGGGAACATCGTTAGCAAGCTGTGACCACACGTGAGGCGGCCCCTTGCCTCGGACGAAGAGCCTACGGTGCGTCGGTGACAGTCATACCTCGCGACGGTGCATTCCTCGCTTGGAGAGTGGCGACACACTCGACTGTTGAACGCGCTGACCCCTCGCGGTTGCTCTGAGCCACTGTCCTTGGTGCGCTAGCCTGTAGAGAGGTCGGCAAGGATGGCGGGCGTCCGTGTGAAGAGGCAGCTGGAGCTCATCCGCGAGCTTCGCAGCCGACTGCAGGTGAGCCGCCCTGCCGACGCGACTGTCGGTGACGACGTGCCGGTATACCGCTGACCAGTCGCACGTCGATAAGTAATGAGGCGCAGCCGCCATTGGATGTATGGCTCTCCACATCCGAGCCACGGTTTTGCGCCGCTGCCTTGCTTCACAGGCACAACGCAACTATGCATCTCACGTCCGGCAGCTGGCCGGGGTCACCGGTTACGTTCTGGTGTTCATCCTTCTCGTCCTGGCTCAGAACCACTTGATGTACCGCGGCGGCAACGGCTTTCAGGTATCGTGCCCCCAATCCCCCCCCACACCCCCCCGCCCCAGCCCCGCGGCCCTACGGGAACGCAGCGTTGCGAGACTAGCTGCAAGATGCAACCGCGCCGCGACGTGCCGATGATGTGCCGCTGCTGTTTGGTCGGGCCAGTCGCTATTCTAGTTACCGTGGCGACTCATCTCTTCCAACCGTAATATCTTGCTTCACGTCCGCTGAACCACAAAGCGCCAATGCGAGACGGTTGACCTCAGCGCGCGCAGACGGCACGATGCCGGCCTAGCTGTCCGACGCCAGTCCGTGATGGTGCCGACCCTCATCATCTAGCCCCCGTCTCGCCCGTGAACGGGGCCGTGATTGTCTTCAAGTCGGCTACTCGTTTGAGTGGCTGCATCTTTCGCAACTTCTCGCCACGAGTAGCGTCGCCTTTTCGTATACGCGTCCAGTCGGCAGCGGCGTGTAGTAATACGCGCGGGAGCCAGCACCTGCTGGCGAGGTTCAGGATGACTTGACTCGCCCCGGGTTGGCCACGAGTAGTGGTTTTAGGGCGACATGGACAGCTATGGAGCAGATACATATAGCGTGTACACTTACTTGTACAAGAAGCAATAACCAGTCGGGGAGGGCAGCGGGTATCAGTAAGGTGGATGTTTTTTGCAGGTCCCGAGTCTGCGTCTTCGGAGATACGTCCAAGGCTCTGCATACCTGCGGAACTCCCGCCCAACCACCACGCCGCGATAATTACCAGAGCAACCACCACGTCGCGAATGCTTGCCACCGTGTTCTGTCCGCCAGTCCGTTGTCTGCAGCCCGTCAGGGTCAGGTCGCTTCGCAGGGCGTTCGTTTCCCTGCAAGAAAATTCAGCCAAGGCGGAGCGTGAACTGAGGACTAAGTATTGAGGAAGCCTGCACAGTATGATCATATACATACCAGGCTCCCTGACTACTACTCGTGTGGATGCCGTGTAGATGACCGCCGCAATGCAAGGCCTGCTGGCGCCCCAAGACAATGATGGCAAGTTGGCGAACATTCTACTGAAATCTGGAGAGGTGCTGGACTACCTGGAGGAGCAGGTCGTACCAGGCATCTGGAGCGACCGTGTCTGTGGCAACTCAGTATGCGAGGAGCCCCAGGAGTTTCCCGCGGTCGGTGAAGCTGGCTGTCAGGCAGACTGTGGCCGTGAGGCAGCCGACACCACATTGCTGCTCTATATGCGCACCAACTTTTCGGTACCTGGCTACGAAGCCCAGGAGCTGCAAACTCGCGTTGGCTGGAACCTGTGCCGCCAGGACCCATCGCGCAGAGCCTACAGCCTGCCTGACGTCTGTTGGTTCACTGAGAGCCAGCGCTTTCGCTCCGCATGGGGCAGCACGCTTGAGCAGTACGAGGTGCCCGGCGGCGACTGGTAAGTGCCGCCGTATGCAGGCATGCAAGCATGCATGAGAACACAAGTTTTGTCAGTCCGTCCCTGATGGCTGCAGGCCATCACAGGGCAGAATTAATATAGGGTGTTTTCGCTTACGGTGGATGCTTAACCATTCAATAGGTACATTCGCATCACGGGGGACGACTTTGGAGTTGTTGCCGGCCAAGTGTACGAGATACGTGATGGGCAGCGAGCTGTGATTGCCACTGATGTAAGTTACACTAAGCCTCCAACTGGAAACGTATGAGCAAATGTATCACCAGTTGTCAGGGGTATGTGTTCTCATGGTGTGCTCATATCGCTGCAGCCGGAATGGAGCTCCTGCACAGAGACCATTACGTTGCTCAACAATGAGAGGTGCGTCCCCCCCCCCCCCCCCCCCCCCCCGTCAATAGTACTGTGATCCATTGATCCTGATCATCTCATGACTATGCAGATGTGTACGGATGCTGATAGTCTGATGCAACATGGCGTTTGTTTCCCAGGGATAGCCAAGGCGTCTTGCGCAGAATTCTCACCGCCTACCTTGACAGCGGACATCCATCGCTGCGCACAGGATCTCGGTGCGTCCCTCTCAGTGAACCACGTTCCTATGCTTTCGTGGTTCTGGTACCACGCTCCCTGTACGTGCATGCCGCAGTCCTGATGTGTGCCCCTGAACTGTGCAGCATGACTGTCACGGCCGCCTACCCATTAAAGCTCCGCCTCCCTGACGAGAAGCTGGTCACTCTGGAGGTTCTCTCCGAGGGAAACGGTAGCCACGCGGCAAGAGCATGTCAGAAGAGCGGGGGTGGTTACGTCATCGACCTGTGGCGCTGCGTCCTGAATGATGGTTTTGCCATGGTGGATGCCGACGTGGTGCGCCACTTGTCCATCCTCTCCTGTATGAAAGCCTATCCTAGCAACGAGCAAATTAACCATGATCAGCTGATACATTTCTGATTTACGCTGCATTGCTGAGCTTTGTATGATCAATGGTGCAGGTGACCAATGATTGCATTTCCTCAGAGAGCGACCTATTCAGGGCCAAGACAACCATTCAATGCTCAATCCCAGACGAGTTCGCGTCCAATGTCGCTATCCTCAGGGCGGAGAATGTATTTTCTGATGGGCAGACATCCTCCAAGCTCTCATCCGATCACATCCCTGTATACTTGCTTCCACCCAGCAAATGTAAGACCCTCTCATCTGCGCTGTCTTGTTTTCTGTTTGTGAGCATGCTTGTGATGTTCAATGAAGTGCTCCGCAAAGGTCCCCACCTTTTTGAAAGCATTTGACTGAATCCGCACTCTCTCTCGTTGTGGTGTTCGCAGATGTTAAAGACAGCCAACTGCCAGCGGAGCGTGGTCGTCATTTACTATATTTGGTTGACATGGTGGACTCGCCAGCACCGTACGATCCGTGGAATGCAAGCACACCAACAGATGAAGCCAGCAGTCTCGGCATGGGAGCGATCCCGGCCATGCCGTCATTGAGGCAGCAGGCCTTGGAGGATGAGCCCCTGCTCATGGAGGTCACTGCGGTGTTCCGCTCCATGGACGAGACCCCGCTACCACCACTAGAAGCTCTTGCCAAGCAACTTGATGACGAGATCTCTATGATGTCCGGCACACCTATGGCACGTTCTTTCTCGGTTTCTGAACAGCAGGAGACCCAAGTTGGTGTTACGTGCTCACTTGAGTTCCCGGCGCCTGTGGATTGGACTGCAGCTGCGTCACTTGTCAGCCAACTCAGCAGCTTGGGGGCCAACACAGGGTTTCAGGTGAGCCTCGCTACATAGCCTGCGACAGTGAACAGGTGATTCCTGACTGCAGCATTGCGTGCCTGACATTCGAGCACAGTTGCCAGTTCCTTAGCACCGCCTGTGATCTGGGAACATGCAGGTGGAAGTCTCTCCCCCAGTCCAGCTTCAGCCTGTTGGCCCACTTGAGCTGGAGTTCAATATCAGGCTGAGGCAGCGAGGCGCCACCGAGGAGGAAACAGTGCTGCAGAATGATGTCCTCCTGAGCATCTGGATGAAGGAGGACATCCTGGCAGTGGCCAAGCTGATGGTGCCCTCGTCTCAGCTGCCACCCGTGGTGAGTGTTGAGCAGGTGCTGAGCCGCCGCAGGTTTGCGGTGATGTTGAGGTTTGCAGCCAACACGGATTTTGTGGAACTGGCAAATCTGGCAGAATTGCCAAGCAGCAACCCCGAGGAGCTGCTTCCCTCATTCGCTTCCACCTGGCGCATTGGGGTCTCCGATGTGTCAATTGGGCGGTGGGCCGAGGAGACACCGGTCCAGCGGGCGGGCGAAGTCGGTCAGGCTATGTTCGTGGACCTGCCTGGTAACCTGCCCCCCGTGATCCGGGCCCAGGAGGCTAACGACATTGCGATTGACTATTACACTGGGCCATCCACCGCCTTCAAGATATCTTTCACCGCTCGAACCAAAGTGGGCGACTTGCCGTGCAATGGCAGTTACGTTTTGCCGTTGACAGCCAATGACGTTGAAACCGTCTTCGAGCCAGCCATCAGAGCAGCGGCCGGCAATTCAGTCATGCTTGATGTCCATGCAGACCTTCGCAATCAGTCCCCATTTGAATTGGGTGTGGCAGGCTGCTTCCAGGACATTGACACTACCGTAACGTATACGCCGCCAGTCGACGAGGTCAAGTTGTTTGGCTTCCTTGCCTCACTTATGGGACCGGTGCCCTTGTTCAGCTGGTTCGACATACGAGGGTTTTATGGATGTTGCGGTGATGAATTTGGTGGCGTGATCAATTATCGGATCACTACGCCGCCGTTTGCTCCCGTCACCCTGGACTTCAGATTCACCTATTGCCAACTTCCAGTTGAATCTTTGGGGGCTCGAGTCAAATCAACGCTCCAGGCTTTTGCAGGTGTGGATATTTCCACGGTGACAACTGAGATCAATCCAGTTTTTGGCAGCGGCCTGTCTGGATGTGACTTTGATGTCAGTATTGAATTCAGCGATCAGGACACAGACTGGCGTTCAGTGACATACCTCTTTGATGAGTTTCAGAGACTTGAGGGGTCTCGTGTTTTCAGTCTGGATCCGATGACCGAGCAATTCGACGTGACAGCCCTGACTTTCACTTCTGCTTCCCCTGATTTCGATGGCAACAACGAGTTTTGGCTGGACTTGGCCTTTGATGTTTACCCGGCATCCGATCAGATATGTGAATCAGATGTTGCCGCGATTACGCCACAACCGTCAGGCTCTGAGATGTACGGCATCGTGGTGACAGCACCTGACACCGTGGCTCCGACCAGTTCTCTGTTGCTGAATGAGGAGATTGATATCCCGGACTTTGAGGATGACCTCAAAACAAAGTTGGGTAACAACATCAAGGTGAAGACCGCCATTACCAGCAACAACTTGTGCGACGCCGTTCTGGAGGCCTTTGTTGGGTTCTTGCCCCCTGTCGACTTGTACAAGCTTTTGCTCGACATACATGATCTGAGAGTCAGCGCCCGTGCCGGTGACGTGCTTCCCACTTTCTTCGACGACAAATTCTCCTTCTATCGAATGACCACAAATGTGCGGATTCGGTCAGAGTCCAGCCCAGCCTTGGCGCTCTTCTGCCAGGGAACTATCCCTATTGTCCAGCGGCGCCGCGGCCTCTTGCAAGCGGAAGTCTTCGAGAGTGATATGTCCGCGTTCCTTCGATCTGTCATCCAGCCGGGCCCTGACGATGCGGTTCCCACAGTTACGGCCACGGTCCTATCAGAAGGCGTCAGCACACAGAACATCGGGGTTACGATCGTGTTTCCTGAAGGCACCAGTGTGTCGGACATTGCCATCGTCGTTGCCACAGTGTCCAATACGAATCCTGGCCTGGGCGTCGACACGATCTTCACGTCCTTTCCCACCGGCAGCGTGTCCCTGAGCTCCTTCTCGGTGCATGTTCCTGGAAGCATTTACGCCCCTACCCCTTCGCCTACGCTGGCACCCACGCCCGCCCCTACCCCTTCGCTTACGCTGGCGCCCACCCCCGCACCGACTCCAACACCAGTGTACCCGGACTTCAACGGGAATAACGAGTTCCGGCTGTCCTTTTCTGCCGAAGTTAATTGTGACAATTTCATCCCTGAAGCCCCTGCGCCAGCACCGGATCTCGCTTTGGACGTCAATGCTCCCAGTCCTGACAGCACGCCAATACGTGCCATCAGGGCCCGGATGCTCCCTGTGGACGCGGGGTTGCTTGATGGTGACAGCGTCCTGGCCTTCGAGACACGTCTCAAAACGTTCTTTGGCGGAAACGTCCAACTTGACACATACATCAGCAGCAACGAGGCTGACATCGCTGTACTCGAGGTCGCTGTAAAGTTCTTGCCACCTGTCAATGTGTACGAGGTCATGCTCGACATTGCTACACTGGAAAACCCAGACATCGACCAGGGGTCAACGCGCGACGAGCTGCTCACTTCCATCATGTTTTGGTCTGATGAGAGCTGCCCTGTTGAGTTCGGCGATATACAGATGCTGTCGCAGCCCAGACCGGCGTTGACATTCTCCTGCCGAGGAACCATCGAAATTCTGGACAGACGTCGGCGCAGCCTGCTTTACATTGACGCCCTTGAGGTTAACTTGGCCGACGCTCTGTCGAGATTCCTCCAGATGAATGTCCCAACCGCTGATCCCGCACCGCTGCCTCAGATCACCCTTGCAACACTGGGCGACCGCCGCTTGAGCATGAACCTGGCCATCTTGTTTCCTTTTGGCACCAGCGTGGCAGAGATTGCCACAGCCGTGGCGGCGCTTTCCAACTCAGATGTGCTTAACAACGACGTCTTCATCGATTACCCCAACATCCGTGTGGACCTCAATACCTTCTCGGTGGATGTAGCTGCAGCAACCACCGCACCAACCCCTGGGCCTACCCTTGCGCCGACTCCAAAGCCCACTCCCAGACCCACCCCTGCGCCCACCCCTGAGCCCACCCCCGCATCCACTCCTGCGCCCACCCCTGAGCCCACCCCCGCATCCACTCCTGCGCCCACTCCTGCCTCAACCCCCGCGCCCACTCCTGCCTCAACCCCCGCGCCCACTCCTGCCTCAACCCCCGCGTCTACCCCTGCGTCCACTCCCAGCCCTACTCAGTCGACCACTCCAGTCGGAGTTTTTGGTCCGACTGACGATGGTGCAGGTGGTGTAGTCAGCATCAACGATGATGGTACAAATGGCAGCGGGAATGGCAGCAGGAGACGTGACAGCCGCAGAGATGACAGCGGAGGTGGAGGTGGAGATGGCAGCGGAGGTGGCGGCACCGGCAGCGGAGGTGGCGGCACCGGCAGCGGAGGTGGCGGCACCGGCAGTGGAGGAGGCAGCACCAACAACAACCAGGGCGACGGCACTGGGATTATCTCCGATTCTGGCCAGGGTGGTGTCGCAGATGCCATTGGCCAGCAGCCCGCCAGACCTGCAACTCAACCCCTCGATTCCACCACATCCCTACTGACAGAGAACCAGCCCACCGTTGTTGATCCACTCATTGTTGATCTGGTCCCTGTTCGTTCGTCCGAATTAGCAACACCGCAGCTGCCAGTGGACTCCCTTCCGGACCGGCTGCTGTTGGACACCACTGCCCTATCAGTTGAGGATCGGCTTTTTCAGGGCCCGGTTGTTATGCCATCCTTTCTTTTGGATATTGAGGCGAGCGCAGCTTCGCTCCCGGTGGTTGTAGAGGTGCGTGACTACGATGAGGAGGAGGCAGACTACGAGTGGCAGGATGACTACAATGATGACGGGGAGCGGCGGGATGAGGAAGAGGAGCGGGAACGACCAGAGCGCCCGCTGCACAATTTGATCACAAACCGCGATGAGGATGGCCGCTCTTCTGACTCAAGCTCTAGGCGACGCCGGGCGCGTGTGGAACTGGAACTGCGGGGTGCACCAAATATTGAGGTGCCTCAGGGAAGCCGCTATCAGGACGCCGGTGCGCGGATTACCGGGGCGTTGCGCCCCATGGAGGTCAGCGGGCTGCCTCTGGACACCCATACCGTGGGGGTCCACTATGTGGTCTACACCTACCGCGACAGCCGCGGCCGCACCGTGGAAAGCGTGAGCCGCCGGATCCGCGTGACACCTGTGTGCCAGGAGCCGGAGTTTTGGTGCAGCGAGGGCGCATACTGCAGCATACAGGTGCGACCACGCCACCCACCTGCCATCCCCACTCTGCACCTGGGCTATGGCCTGCTCTGGAACGCGCATGCGCTTTTGCTTGCATGGAAATGCCCTGAACCTGTTTCTGCTGCTATCGCGCAGGGCGCATGCGCGGTAAACCTGGATGTGTGGGGCGACGCAGCGGACAAGGCCAGCGTGTACATGGAGCCCTACATTCCACCAGTGGATATCGTGCCTCCCGCGCTCCGCCTGCGAGGCAATGGGCGGCGCGCCACCACCGCTGCCGGCATTCTCATCATTGTGGACACCATCCCGCAGGTGCGCCGGTCGTGCCATGTGCGGACACGCATATGGCATGGTACATGCTTTTTGCAAGTGCTGAACGGTGCCTGTGGTTCTTTGATGCAGGGCACCGACTTCACCGACTCGGGTGTGATTGCATTTGATGCGATTGATGGCAACATCACGGACCGCGTCACAGCTTGGGGCGCGTCCCAGGTGGCCACCAACATGCCAACGCCGCCGGATAACCCGTACGTCATCGAGTACTCGGTGCACGACTCCTCACAAAACGTGAGGGCTATCTCCCTGTCCCTGTTCTTTGCCTTGCTTTCCCATCCTTTATCTCCACCCAGCGCACAAGGGCAATCGCTTGCCGATACTGATCCACCTTGCTGCGTCAACAGGCCGCCCAAGTGGTTCGTCGTCGTGTGATTGTTGAGGCCATCTGCCCGCCAAATGAGCTGCTGTGCCCAGACGGAACTTGCACTAAGCTGGGGGTCTGCCTGGCGGAGTCATTGCGGCCTCTTGCGATGTACAAGAACAAGCCTCCCACCATCCGCTTGCTGGGCAACTCCACTGTCCGTATCCCACAGGGCGTGCGATATACCACCTGCTGGCTCTACAACGGAAGCACCGTCGACGTGTGCGACCCGGGCGTTGTGGCAAAAGACGCCGAAGATGGCAACCTCACGCCCCGCGTGCTGGCGTGCTCCCCGGCTGGCGCTGAGGCGTTTCGCTTCTTCAGGGTCGGCATTCGCGGCTGCGAGATCAACACCGAGCAGCCAGGGCGATACACGGTGGGTGGCTGCCACCCATGCTGTCGGGTCTTCGCTGATGCATGGCATCTGTTGGCCGGGAGTTCCGCCGCTGAATGTGTGCGTAGATTTATGGATTTTGTCGCAACCGCCGCAGGTCACTTATGAGGTGTCCGACTCGGCTGGGCTGACCGCCAAGGTACAGCGTACTGTTCTGGTGCAGCCGCGGTGCCCCATGGGCGACCGTGTCTGCCTGTCTGGCACAGAGTGCAGCGTGAACGGAGTCTGCCTGGAGGACCTTGCATCCAGCGCCACAGGGCAGTCGGGGAGCACCTCGCCGCCATTGCTGCGTTTGAACGGACCGCGCTATGCAAGCGTGCGGCAGTACTCGCCCTACCTGGCCTGCTCCAACGTCAGCCGGCTCGGCACTGTCGAGGGTGAGCTGCCGTGCATGGCTGACACGCTGATAACGGCATTCACGTGCTTGGAATGCCCTTGATGTGACTTGGCATGTTGTGCTCTGCTTGGCAGCTGCAGCACAGGAGAGCCAGCTGGGCCAAGAGGAGTTGGCAGCCGCGGAGGAGCAGTGCGACGCGGGCGTGCAGGCCAAGAGCTCCATCACAGGGGAGGACCTCACCCTGGCAGTGTACAGCTGCCCGCCAGCTCACTGCGAGGCTTTCAGCTGCGCGGGCTACGAACTGGCATCGAAGGGCGTCCAAGGGTGTCTGAATACCTCCGCCCCGGTGGGCACCATCTTCGAGCTGGAGTTTGTCGTGCTGGACCCTGCTGTCACACCCCCGGTTTCCAGCCGTGTGATCCGCACGGTCACCATCCTACCGCCCTGCCAGCAGGGCTTCTCATACTGCAGGTGTGTATCGCCCAGACGTTTTTTAGGGTTTATGCGGCGCCCTTGCTTGCCTGCCGTATGCACCCGCTGAATGCACACACAGACCCGTCTTTCATGTAGCGAATTCCCGAGCGGAGGCCTCCCACAATACTTACGGAGTGGCCGTGCTCTTCCACCACAGTGATCTGCGCGTGTGCAGCCCCGTGCCGTGCGATGAGTTCGCGCTCATTCTGGAAGAGAACGGCAACGCCACCAGCGCCGGCCTCGGCCTCGGGCCCCAGCTGCCAGTCATCGAGATGCTGGGCCCAGAGGAGCTGCGACTCCCGTACCGTCAGCCGCTGCCATTTTCGCTGCTGGGCTGCCCTAGCCAGGATGACACCAGCGCCTGCGGTGCCATCGCCGTTGACCCGGCCAGCGGCGCTGACCTCACCGGTGCCATCCGGTGCGACACTGCGTGCCGCGGCCTTGCATTTCGGCCTGCCTTTGCATGCATGCGGTGTCATGAGTATTTAATCGCTTTCCCCTCGCTCTCATGCCACTCCAGTTGACAATGCGCTGGCTGCTTTCGCGCCGCAGGGTGTCCGAGCTCGACTGTCCGCTGGAGACTGGATCGACCGGATTCTGCCGCTGCGATCCCACAGCGCTCGCTGTGGGTGGCTGCGTGCCGGGCAATTATCGCTACCGCTACTCTGTTGCCAATGCCGCTGGAGTGGCCGGGAACCCGCAGGTAGCCTAGAAGCCGCCACCTGCCTTGCACGCTAGGGATTGTTTGTAGCATACTGGCGGAAGCTAACAGTACTTGACCTGCGGTGCCGCGCAGTTTCGCACCATCCGCGTTGAGCAGCAAGCGGAGGCTGTCTCCCTCATCGAAATGGAGGTCACACTGGAGGACACCACCGCTGGGGAAGCCGAGAGCCTCGCTGCTGTCAATGCCTACATCCGCGAGTTCATCCCGCAGCTGGCAGCGAGCCTCTTTTCTGGCGTCGATGGCACCACATTGGGCGAAGTGTCAGCAGAGGTGGTGGAGGTGCAGCAGGGGAGTGCCCCCGGAAGGTACAGCCCCCGCTGGCCGGCCTTGATTCCTGACATGGTGAAGATTTGCTTCCTCATGTATGTCCCCTGGCTGCGGCTTGGTTGAGGCTGAGGCTTGGTGTTATTTTGCCGGCAGCTACATTGCGGAGGTGTCTGTCAGGGTGGGAGCTGGAACCACCCAGTTCCAGCCGTACATGCCGGCGGGGAGCCAGAGTGTTCAGCGGCGGCGCGCCTTGCTGCAAGAGGAGCCAGAGTCCCCGGAGAAGCAGCTGCTTGCCAAGCTGACTGCGGCACTGGAGGGCTTTGGATGCCGCGAGGACTGCCCTAGCCTCGAGCAGGACATGGCGGATGCTGGGGGCAACACCACCGCCAGCGGCCTGGGGCCGCGCGTCAATGGAATCCTCGTGATAGACACTCAGACGACACCCACCACCCCGCCTGTGACTGCCGAAACCGCTGCGGCTGCATTCCTTCAGGTGGGAACTTGCTTCTCGCCATGGTCGACTTGCAGCTAATGTACCTTCGATCATGCTGACTGTGTGTCTTCGTGCAGGAAATCCTTGTGACCGTGAACGCAGAGATGGCCACCGCACTCAGCAGCTTCGGATCGCTCACTGATGAGGACGCCCCCCAAAACATCAACGGGATGCTCGATTCGGTGCGCGGCTACCGCGGGGCTCGCTAGTGCATGTGCCCCTGTCGCGTAGCTCCCCGGCTGACCATGGTGCACAGTTGCTGTGCTGACTGGTGTGTTGCCAAACACGTAGCAATCCGCGACTGCGGAGCTCTTTCCAGTCCATAATCAACCAAGTGGGTGCCGGCCAGTCGCGGATGTATGCGCTCACCTCCATTGCGGACAAACAAGCAAGGGACGAGGTAGGCGCCATGTGGCAGGCCCCTCACCGCACCCAATCTACGGTGCAGTGTCAGGCATGCTGTGATTCTGTTCCCAGTCCAGCCAATTCTGAGAAATGTGGGTGGTGGGGTGTGCTCGTTGTCGCGGCGGTAGATTGCGGCACAAATTCAGCAGCTCCAGGCGGTGAAGGACCTCGAGAGGGCGGCCGAGAAGCGCACGGACCTCATTCAGGTAACACTTAGGGATTGCTGTCATCGCGTGAAATGTGCCATCAATGCCGCGTCCACCTGATGCTCCGTAGAGACCACTGGTTAGACAGCTAGGGTCTGACAACATCGGTGTGGGCTGTCGCTGGCGCGTAGGGCTTGAGCCAGGCGTTTGAGCTTGCGGCACAGACATTCTTGGAGAGCCAGCAGGACGACATGGCCCGCATGCTGGCCGCGCTCTCCCAGCCGCCGGTCAACGAGAGCGAAATTGCCGTCGCGTGTGGCGCTGCCTCCAGGTATCCAGCCAACCGCCAGCCACGCCCTGCGCTCCCTTGCCGCGCACCTGTGCTCTGCTTACATGCGAGAGGGGCCACACGCCGCTCTTGAGCTTGTGTGGGGCTGATTGCGGCCATCTTGCTTGTGTTGTGTGCGCCTTGGCCCCGCCAGCGACCGAGTCTTCTCCTTCTCGACAAGTGCTCAGCCTTCCCAGCGAGTCAGGCGCAATACGCCATTCGTCAGCCGCTACGTGGGCAACGGTAACCGCATGATTGGCGGCGTGCTGATCACCCAGGCGCGGCGGGGCAAGGGGCAGGCCTCGCGGGAGCCGTTTGGTTCCGGTGCGCCCGCCCCGATCTGGCCAGCCCGCCAGCCATCTATGCGTCCCAAGCCCCCAGCCTGAACTGACACCAAGACATCGATGCCCAGACCCCGTGTTCCTGCCGCAGTCTGGGCTTTACAATGAGCGCGTGGCGCGCCGTGCTGCGGAGTACTACAACATGAGCAGCAACAGGCCGTCGGGGGTGCCGCCCGGGTTCTTCCCCACGGGCAACTCGTCCCTCTTCCACGTCTACCTGGATGCCAACCTGAATCAAGAGTAGGACGCCCGCCAGCTGGGTCACCCCCCGCCTGCGCACCACCACATATGACATGGCCTGAGCGAGATTGTTTGCTGCTCCGCAGGCGCGTGGCGGAGCTCGTGCAGTATATGCGAGACGGCGTTTTCGTCGACTCGCAGACCGAGAGCGTGACGCTCAACGTGGTGTTGTACAACAGAGTGGCGGGCATGGCTGGCGTGGCCCGGGTGGAGCTGACCCGGCAGCCTGCGGGTGGTATTGCTGTGGATGCGGAGTCCGACTTGACACCATATGTGGCGCACCAGTACACCCAGGGCAGCACCGGTACGCGCCTGCGCCTGTACTTGTCCGGCCTTTCCCGTTCGGATGATGTATCCATTCGGAACTGCGGAATGAAGCTGCCTGGGATCCCCTGCTGTTAACCCGTCTTGTCCATTGTGCACGACGTGCTGGTCCAGCCAGCGCCTGTCATTGAATCGGAGGAATAAAAGGCCGCCGCCGGAGCATGCCTGCCCGCGTGTCCCGAGTAGTCATTCACAGTTGCGCTTGCCCGCTGACAATGTCGCCGCGCCGCATGGCTTGTCTGCCGCAGGTGCGGTACAGCTGCTGGTCGACATACTGCTCACCATGTGCGTCGTGGTTTCCCTGGCGATGCTGGTGGTGAAGGTGCTCTCCGTCGGCTTCAAGACATGGATACGCCGTGCGTGGATGGACCTTGATGTGCTGATTGTGCTGCTCCAGATCGCAGCCATCGTCATTTTCTGGGTGTATGTCTACGGCCCGGACTCCTCCGTTGTGGCAGGTCTCAAGCTGTCGTACTCCTTCTACGACTCGGCGGTGCTCGCGCCGGCGCGCTTCCTGCTGCCGTCCAAGCAAGGCGGCGGCGGGCTGCCCGGCATGCCGGGTCGCTGGCAGCTGCCTGATGATCTGAGCGACACCGAGGCCTACCTGGAGCTGCTGTCCAGCCTGGAGCACCAGTACACGCTGCTGACGGCGTACTCGCTCCTGCAGGTGTCCGCCATCGCCTTTGCTGGCCTGCGCGGCCTGCTGGCGACCATGCCCATCCCGCGGCTTGGCGTCACCATGCGCAGCCTGCAGCGCGCCCTGCCAGAGCTGCTGTACTTCCTGGTCATCGCCTTTGCCTGCTCCCTGAGCTACATGGTGCTCGGCAGCCTCGCGTTTGGGTGGCGCATTGAGAAGTTCAACAGCCTGGGTAGCTCCCTGTCGCTTCTGTGGGAGTTTCAGCTCGCTGCGAGCTGGGAGGACGTGCTGTACGAGCTGTTCGACCCCGTGGTCGCCCGCACGCCAGCGGAGACGGCACTCCTGTGGCTGTTCTTCCTCACCGTGCCGCTGTTCTTCCTGCTCATCCTGTTTAACTTCCTGAAGGGTATCCTGCTTGAGAGCTTCAGGGCCGAGAAGGGCACCGCGCTGGATGGCGAGGAGAGCCAGGACTTTCTCCAGCGCCTGCGTCTCATCTTTCTCTCTGGCCTGTCACCCGACGAGTCACGCATCCTCATCGAGGTTCTCCAGCAGGTGGAGGAGGCCTTCGCCAAGCACAACCCAGGCATTGCCGATGTCACCCCGCCGGCGTCCAGTGAAGGAGGTGACCCAGAGGAGGATCTTCTGCGCAAGGAAGTGCGCGCCGCCTTGCTGGACCGCCCCGAGGCTTCGACCAAGCTGCTGTCTGGGATGGTGCGGGACCTGCCGGTGGACAAGCTGGAGGAGCTCATCATGGACCGACTGCCGATCGCCCGGCACGAGAAGCAGCACTTCCTGGCCACCCGCATTGACCCCAAGTGAGGACACTAGCCGCTCATCCTCACTGGCCAATCTGACATTGTCTGACCAGCGCCTTTCGCTGTGGAGCGTCTGCGTTCTGCATGTCTGGCGCTAGCTGGCACAACATATTATTAGCACATTCAGGTGCTGTGCTTATCCACGCATTCCGCGAGCAGCCACTGACCGGGCGGGGCTCTAACCACCGTGTTTCCAGGCCCCGGAGCAAGAGCATGTTTGGGGAGCGGTGCTGCCCGGCGGGCCGGTTGGCCCGCTGTAAATATCATGAGTATGTGTCATGGAAGAAGTTGTGGCACTGTGGGTGTAAGCACGGCCCACATCTTGGCACTACCACTGATCAAACACCAGTATGCATCACTCGGTTTCTGTACACGTGCGCTGCAGATTGATGAAGGTGGAGCAGACGGCCCTGGGTGGTTCTGTAATGAATACGGGCAACTGCGGGTGTATGTTTCTGCACATTCGGCCGCTCAAATACTGCAGGTGCCAGTATGGCAGGGTGCGAGTACTTTGGTAGGATATCGTCCAGAAATACCACATCCTAGCTGAGAAGAATGCTCTGAGAAGAAAGTTTTTAATGGGAATTGGCAATGCTTCACCTACTACCCGCCCACACATACATCTTGCCGTACGATCACAAACGGTCCGCGGATTAATAACGTTCGTGACCCCCCCGCCGCCCCCCCTGCTAAGAGGAAATAACCATTAAACGGATAATTAATCAGAATATAGCACACTTACATCACGAATATACCGACGCGAAGGTGCAAAATAAGTCATTAGTTTTTGGCCCCACGAACCGTATTCAATTTTACGATACACCTTCTATTATAACGAACCTGCAGAGGTGTCCAATAATATCAACCAAGAAACGGATGCTGTGCTGTTCAGTTGTTGTAGCATCGTGTGCAGGCTTCACAGATAGTATGCCAGAAATATTTGATGCCTGGTGTTAGGCCGTAGTATATACTTACAGTGACGAATTGACATGGTGCTTGTCCTGCTGGAGCATGTATTCACTTATTGCAACGGACAGGCGTTGTTGGGCATGCATGGGGGTCAAGACGCTGGATGGGCCCACGGGGGCAGCAGTTGCTGTTCAGCGGATACCGCTCTGCTGCCGATGGCTATCACAAACATAACTAGGGGCGATGGTCCCACATGCACAGCATCGCGCGCAGAAGCCGTGCATGCGACGCCCTGCATCTTTCCGACATTACGCCTGCCCGGTGTTGGCAGGAAGAAAGGTCTCAGGATCCGCCAGCCTGACATTGTGGTGATTGTACACGCAGCTGTGAGTGATCGTGCCGCTGGAGTTGATGCCGTCCTTGCACGAGTCTTTCACCAGCCGGTGAAGGGCCCTGCCACACCGGGCTGCATCTGTTAGAGAGAGAGGCACCCGAATTTCGAGGGGACAGAAGCAAAATGCCTGGTGGTGGAGGGTGTGGCCATAGAGGTGATAATTGCAATGGAGGGGGTGAGCAGGGGGTAGAGGGAGAACGGAGGCTTTCTGCCATACATGATTACAGCAATGGGGGTGGCGGGACCTAATGCTCTCGGCCACCACGATTCGCGTCTCCCCGCCGCCAATCTCCAGCTCTGCGTTGGTCTTGGCTAGCAGCTGCCGCCAAAGGTCGTATAGGCTGTTAACCAGCGTCACTCCGTGCGCGGTGTCCTCCGTGTCGAGCATCCAGTGGTCGTTGCTGCGGAAGTTGATGGTGATGGCCATGCAGACGTTGAAGGCCTGCGGGTGAACCAACGCCCAGTGCTCAGATGGTATTGCTAGTCATGGTGATGATAACCACCTCAGGGCCTCTATCCCAGCAAAGCGGGTGGCATTCTTCCTACTTTATTTTTACAGATTGTAGGAGGCCTCCCTTATCGCCCCAATTGCTTATTTATGGCCGCAGTGTATCGCTCAGCAGGATAACACCCGCCCGCCCCCCTCTCTGGTTCGCCTGCCGCTGACCTGATCCCCTTGGCGCGGGGAGGACGCACATGGGAGAACCTGGACTCATCGAAAGCTCCCTTTGCCTCCTCTAGAGATACGTCGAAGCACTCCCAGAAGATAGGCGTGTGCCGCGTGTCGAGCATCCGGAAGCAGCTGCCGCCCTCCGGGTCGGGCTCCTCTTCGGTGCCGTCGTAGTCGACCCACAGCGTCTCCTCCAACTCCTCGTACAGCTCCTCGTTGCCCCCAATCTCGCCCACGCGGAACCCCAGGTGGTTCACGCAGTTGACGGTCTTCTGGGTGAAGTGTGCAGTGTACACCTGCCCGCCGCCCTGCCCGCCATCGTCCGGCTCGTCCTCCGAGTCGAACTCCTCCTCCTCGCTGTCCTCCTCCGCGAAGGAAAATCGCATCTCATGAAATTTGGGCGGCGCCATGACGTTGTCACTCCTTCGCGCTGCTCTGCACCCTAATGGATCATGGGCGCCCGGGCGCTGCTCTTTCTCCGGTGGCTGGCTCCATGCAAACAGTGCGGCGGCACGTGGGCGAGGTCGCGAGAGCGTGCTCAACAATAATCTGTGGAACGGCGGATCGGCGTGATGCTTGAGATAGTTGCTATCAAGCTCGATTAGGGTTCCGATCGGACTTGGATGTCATCATCCGATATTGTAGAGCAGCTTGTATACCAGTTTGATTCGGGCCGAGGACCACACAGAACTGTACGAGGTACTGTCCCAACACCCCTCCTGGTTCATCCGAGGAGAGGGAGAACCGGAAATTCTGGGTAGTGATCTGAGGACCTGAGCCATAGGAGCCACTATCATCCGTACTTGAGCCGTCATGTAGGAGAATCTTGGGAATTGATGATTGCATCACCGGAAGCCACGAATCGGACTTACACCGGATATATATAGCGGAAGAAGACGAAGGCCCCCACCCGAGCAGTAGCGGTAGCTTTGCGTTGTTGGCGACCGTCGCCTCGAAGACATGACGCACGCTCATAATCCTTCATCAGGTCCCCGAAAATCGCAGAGCCCAAATGCTCAGCGGCAAGCTGAAAATGTTGGGCCCGCAGTACGTTTAGCACACCTTAGTCACCGTGCACACGCTTGATCTCATTAAGCCTCCGCGGGAAGGCTAGACGAAAGCGAAGCGACAGGTCGATGGTCTCGGCGTGATTCCGAGCGCGCGCGAGGTAGGGAGTGAAGTCTTGATTAGCGGTAGGGATGCAAGGTACATGCTCGTCGAGGGCCACGAAAAGAGCCGCCATGTGGGCCCCGAAACACGCCACTCATCCAAAGGTACTCCTCCTAAGCCGGCAGACGCCGGTCATCGTGCTTGAGGTACTCGACGTTCGTACGGTCGTTACCCAAGGGAAAGACCCCATGTGCTCGGCTGACCGGTCGAACGCCCTCGTGACTCTGCACGTTGCAATAGTTGTGGCACTGCGAGGTAGTTGTCTTCGTCACTCGCGGATTTTGTTCCGACACGGCCGCTCTGGACTAGTTCTAGCAGGTCGGGGTGCACTGTTGCTTCCCCCTGAATGTCGGCTGTCCCGCGACGCGCTGCCTGAAACCATAGCCATGTGCTCCGTTTCCATCATAAGCACGATCACAAGCCGTCAATTGGGCCAACGCCGGTGTGAGCTCGTGAAGCAATGTAGACATGGCCCGCACTTCTGTTGTGTGTAGCGATTCAAGCGTCGGCTCGGCGACGGGTTCTTCTCCATTTGGCATGGTGACGTACGGACGTATGTACATGATGAGAATTTCACACACGAATATGGTGAGCCGGGTGTGGTCTTGAAACAACATGTGAACATGTCATCTTGCTCACAACAGGTTACGACACAGTTAATCGCCGCGTGTAACGCAGCGAAACGGAAGAGGGAATGTTAGCTGTTGCGGCTGCTTTTATGTCTACTCGTGAGGCACCTAAAAGGGCGCAGCGACAGGTGACATAGTAACCCGTACCACGTAGCAGTAACGGTAGCCGGAATAAAAGCGGTTAGGAAAGGAGGAAACCCCATAAACGAGTTTAGATCATACACTGCCGATGTGATACCGGAGTTACCGGTTGAGAGTCGCGATAATCATCAGCAATAATAATGACTCGTACTGGTACTTGGTACCGGTAGCAGTAATAACGTCCACACGACTCGAAAAAATGCCTTCGCCCGACTCTACCCCGTGCAACATGACTCCAGAGATGCAAAGTAGAAAGTATCTATGGATTTTGTTCCGACCCGGCCCCTCTGGGCTAGCTCTAGCAAGTCGGGGCGCTCTGCGGCTCCCCCGCTACCTGTCGGATGTCCCGCGACGCGCTACCTGGAACCAGACCCACGTACTCCGTCTCCGTCAACAACACGGTCACGAGCCGTCAATTGAGCTGACACCGTTGCAAGCTCGCGCAACAATGTAGATTGGGCCTTCATGTCTTCTTGTAGCGATTCAAGCATCGGCTCAGCGACGGGTTCTTCTCCATCATGATGACATGATGACGCACGGACGTACGTATGAGAATTTCACACACGGGTGGTTAGCCGAGTGTGGTCATGAACAACCTGAGGTGACCTTGCTCGCAACATGTTACGAGGCATTTAATCGTTGCGTGTAACACATCGAAACTGGAAGATGGCATGCTCGATTGTTATGCTTGGCAATTATCAATAATTCTCAATTCACATCCGAAGAGAGGCGCGGCGGCGCGGGTAGAAAGCGTTGCCGGGTCGAAGCAGGCGTTGATTACTGCACGATTGCGGGCCCAACTCGCCCCGCTGGCGGATTTTGTCCAAGGGCACGCATGTTGCCTTTGCGCCAGACGACGCCGCGCCCTTCCGTAAGGAGTGCGAGATCCACACGAGTCCTTCGGTGGGGGCTCGATTGACGCGGCCGACGGCCCGCTTGAGCCAGTCGCCCGTGGAGGCGTTTCACGTACACTGTGAGATTCAGATGTGACGCAAGTGTGCCCTACTGGTGACGAACGACGACATACGGGGACGATACGGGACGGACGAGGGACGTGGATTTCATACCGAGTAGCGACGACTATCGCGCGCGACCTGTAAAGTACTATATGAATTTCTCGTTTCCATAATTTCATCAAATTGATATGCGCACGCGGGCTCGCGTGTCGCCCGCCGACGCGGAGTACCCGGGCTAAGTACAGGCGGCTGCACGTACTCGCTACACATCGCTGCACATCGCTGACCCCGCGGTGTGCGGCGATGTGCGGCACGACGGGCGGAGGTGTGGGCGGTACGGTGGTGGTACGGTAGGTGATAGGCGGTAGGTGGTGTTCGTAGGTGCGCGTTCTAATGCAGCCGCCCTAACTGCTGATGATTGTGTAACGCCCCAGCACGCACATGAAGTACGGGGTCGCCTGGCGGTCACCGCCGCTCACCGCTGAACCAAGCGCGGACAGCCGCGCACTTGCATTTGTGCTCCCTGCCGGTGGTGGGCTACATCCACCCCAACTCTCAACCCCCCCCCCCCCCCCCCCCCCCGGCGCGCGCGCGGCAGCAGGCATGCCGGGAGAGGGATGGATGTCGAGTGTGTCGAAGAATGGCGTGTACACATGCAAGCACTGCCACGGCATCGTGACGGGCAGTAGTGAAAGGACGGCGCGAGAGCGGCACTTCCGGAAATACCCGAACTGTAGCCACTCGTTGAAGCGTGCGGCTAAGTTGCACCGCATGGCCGCCTTATTACAAGCAGCAGCCGCAGGGCGGCAGC
Source organism: Tetraselmis striata (assembly GCA_006384855.1). NCBI lineage: Eukaryota > Viridiplantae > Chlorophyta > Chlorodendrophyceae > Chlorodendrales > Chlorodendraceae > Tetraselmis > Tetraselmis striata. The sequence goes on from VCJN01000349.1 coordinate 45,272, forward strand.
AGCAGCAGCAGCAGCAACGGCAGGGGCGGCAGCAAGAGTAGCTGCAGCCGTCGGAAACGGCCCGCCGGCGCCGGTCTCGGAGGACGATGTGATGGGTGTGGGGGAGGACCCCGTTGGCGAAGACGGTATGGACATCGACGCGCCTGCGTGGCCGCCGGCGGACGTGGAAGCTGCCGATGAGGGCGTGATACGGAAAGGCGATCCCGGTGACTTCTACATGAAGGTCATCGCCAAGACGTTCCGGGGAGTATGGCACTACGGCGTGATAACCGGCGTCGTTACCGAGTGGGTATTGGAGGACTACGGCGGGGCGACCCAGTGGCGCGCTGTTTTCGAGGACGGTGACATTGTGGACCTTCTGCGTTCAGAGGTGAGTGGGCCCGGCCTGCGTGCTGGTGGCACCACTCAACTGCGGTTGTATGAAATCACACGCACCCACCCGGTCGGCGTGGCAGGTTGTGGAGGCTATGGCGGCTGCCCAGGAGCACCCCCCTGTGGATGCGGACGGGGATGCTCGCTTGGTAACCGTCCATGAAGGCGATGACTTGTCCAGTGAATCACGCACCTTGCCCGGCGTGCGTTCAACACAACCCGGCTGGCGGAGGCCAAGCACAACACTGGCTGCCATGGCGTGTGCCATGTGCATGTGGTCCTGGGCTATGTCAGCATGGTCAACCTCTTCCCCCTCGCGCCGTTCCACCTGTTTTTTTTTGGCTTGGGAAGGGACTTCTGGAGGAAATTTGTCACCGTGCAGGGCCACATTGGATTCCGAGCTATGAAGCAGGAAGACCGGCGCCAGGCTTTAGTCCCGATACCCAGCAACTTTGGACGCGGGTTGCGCCCTTCGTTTGCGGTGTCCAAGAAGTCGAAAGGTAAGCCCCCCGCCCCCCCCCCCCCCCCCCCGGGCGTGGGCGTGGGCGTGCGCGTGACGGCATTCCCCTCCATGACTGCAGGGTCAGGCAAGGTGACGGTGCAGTCCGGCTGGGTCATGGAGGACTGCTTGCACCACATGGAAACGTTTTCCATTCTTAACGCCGGTCCGCTGTAAGTTCGAGGAGGCCCGGGTGAAGGCGATCATGACCGAGAAGGAGCTTCGCGTCCCCAGGCGGTGCTTGGGCACATGTACAAGCGCATGCAAGGAGCTGCGTGGTTCGTCACGCGGTGGGGGTTGCAGAATGTGGTGACGGAGGAGGACGGCCCCGAGCGCAAGGCGCAGGTGGACGCGCTCACTAGGGAGGGGGGGACTCGAGACCCAGCGCGGCGCCAAGGCGCGGCGGCCGGGGCAGCGCGGCGCCAAGGCGCGGCGGCCGGGGCAGCGCGGCGGCCGGGGCAGCGCGGCGCCAAGGCGCGGCGGCCGGGGCAGCGCGGCGCCAACGCGAGTGGGATGGGCGGGGCAGCGGTTGCTACCGAGTGAGGCGTAGCATCGTTTGCAGTAGCAACGAAGCCTTTCCGGTGTGACGCCGCCTGGATGTAACCCACCAGTACGCGCAAAGTGCAAGTGCAAGCTACTGATGGCGGGGATCCCGCGGGGGGGGGGGGGGGGGGGGGGGCAGCGGCTGTGGGATAGGCGCGGCAGCGGTTGCTACAGAGTGAGGTGTCGCATCGTTTGCAGTAGCAACGCAGCCTTTCCGGTTGCATAGTGCGACGCCGCCTGGATGTAACCCAGCAGTACGCGCAAAGTGCAAGTGCAAGTTGCTGGCGGCGGGGATCCACGCGAGGTCGCAGGACGGTGCGCGAGGGGGGGGGGGGGGGGGGGGGGCAGCGGCTGTGGGATAGGCGGGGCAGCGGTTGCTACCGAGTGAGGCGTAGCATCGTTTGCAGTAGCAACGCAGCCTTTCCGGTTGCATAGTGTGACACCGCCTGGATGTAACCCAGCAGTACGCGCAAAGTGCAAGTGTTACACGTCCGTGTGCCCCACCCAATGACATTGCGCCCGACCTCACTGACGGCATGTCTCGCTCTCCTTCATCTCCTGGGCCGTCCGCCGCCTCACCCTGCGCACCCCACCAGCCGCGCGTGCCTTCTCGGAAGCCTCACACACGGCGGCGCGAGTCGCGTCGTGGAACGCGTCCCTGACATGGCGGAACTCCGCCCTCACCGTGGCCGTGGTCGGGCAGGGGACTGCCCGCTGATGGGTCGCCATGCATGGGTACTTGGGGCCGCACAAAGCCGGGGTGCCGTCGCAGCAACACTCCCAGTCCGTCCGTTGGCCGCAGTCCACGCACATGATAGTGCATGTGGCCGCCTCCCGCCACTGCTCGTAGTGCTCCGGTCAACATGGCGACGAGCAAGTCGGCATGTCCCGCAGGTGGCTGCGGGGCGGGTGGCGCGAGCGCAGCCTCGCTCGCCTCAACAACCCCCTCAGCCCGATCAGTCGCCTCGACCACGGCCTCCTCCGCCTCCTGACGCGGCGCACTAGGCGCATCATCGTCGCCTGGCAGGGCGTCCCCCCCCGCAACGGCGCCGTCGGCGGTGGCCGACGCCGTCGTGGCGGGGTGTTGTGAGGAGGTGGCCCTAGACATAGGTGGGGCCGGCACCGCCATGTGTTGCTCCACATGCGGTGCGGTTCCTGACGCGACAGCTCCGTCGCACGAGTACCGGCGCCGGCACCCCACGCCTGCTGGGCTTACCACCAACCGGCATGTTTCCTTTGGGAGGCGGTGCATCCGCGTCGGAGGTGAGCGGCGGTGCCTGTGTGGGTGTCGATACTGCCCGGCCATTAGGGCTCCCGCCGCCTGCCGCTCCGCCGACCCACGCCGCGGCGTGTGCTGCGCCCCGCATAGTCGCCTCGAATATATGACGCGGGGACGGGGGGGGGGGGGGGGGATTCGTGCGTTTCGTATGTCGGCGGAACGGCGTGCGAAGCTGCGGCTGGCGAAGGTGGTGGAAGTAAGCGTGGCGGCGTCGGCGGCGTATTACTGTGCGTGCATGCGTGCGCAACCCCGCGGCGGCAAGCGCCGGACTCGGCGTGTGCCGGCGGTAGAGCTGCGAAGCCATGGACACGGTACGGGATGCCAAGTCTGGCTAAGCAACTGCCGAGGCTGGCGGCTTAACCCCCATGTCCGGCGGTTGAGGGACGGAAAGTGCGTAGAAGTTGATCGGCAAAGCGGGCATATAAGCCTGGCTGTGCTAGGTTCCTATTAAGTAATGGCGGTTTGTGCTAAGTAATTCGTAGGGGTGGACCATGCAGCGCAGGTAGGGGGCGGTATAAATGAGGCCGGGCACATATACTGCTCCACGAAACGACACTGTGGCACGTGTAGTTGAATAGACCCCCCCCCCCCCCCCCCCCCCCCACCCCCCGCCGGGTCGGCCCGCCGACCCGCCACGGCATGTAATATCTGTCATGCATCGCCGGGGTATGTGTGAGTGGATGCCCCGCCGCCACATCCCCCCCCCCACCCCCCCACCCCCCCATTTACACTTGTGCACTCATTAAGTTTGGGCTGGTTTCGGAGAAATACATGTACGTATGTATATACATACAATGGAACGTAGGACCTGCGCGGAAAGAGGCGGGGCTGGCGGAGTGCGTTGGGGGTGCGTAGAGTAGCGTGTTGGTGAGATTCGGGTTGCATCGGACGCCGGATGCCCATCCACCCAGCGTAAAAGGCGCGTACGTAATATTCACACTATATTAACACACAAATGTGTGAAAACCGGACATGCCGTGCCGGATGGGTGGGAATACGGCGTCCGATGCAGCCAAAACCCCAGCAACACGCTATTCTATGCACAGCCAATGCACTCCGCCAGCACCGCCTCATTCTCTGTCGATTTCGAAAACGCCTTCACATTATCCACCGCTAATTGCAATTGCCACCGTGTAATGTTGTCACGATGTGCGCACACAACAACACTTACTACCGGTTCCCACGCGGATGGAGGCGGGGCTTGCGGAGTGCACTGGCGGTGCGTAGAGTAGCGTGCTGTAAATACTTGGGGTGCATCGGACGCCGGATGCCCATCCACCCGGCGTAAAAGACGCGTAATATTCACACTATATTAACACACAAATGTGTGAAAACCGGACATTCCGTGCCGGATGGATGGGAATACGGCGTCTGATGCAGCCAAAACCCCAGGAACACGCTATTCTATGCACCGCCAATGCACTCCATCCGCAACCCCCGCCTCATTCCCAGTCGTACGTGCTTGTGCACACGCACGGAATGCTTGCACTGCTCCGAAAGCACTGTCACATACCCCGCTCATTGGGTACAGATTGCGGCGCATGCACGGCTAAATATTTGTTTACATAAACCCGGGGGGGGGGGGGGTATGGGGGGGGGGGGCACAGTGTCCCGCTACTCACCCTGCATTGGATTAGGGCGACGATTGCAAACAAGACGAGGAGGCGCGAATGAACTGCTCCGAAACCACGCGATGTGCCCGGTGACCTCCATATCCAGCACGTCCACCGATGCAAGTAATAGGGACAGGACCCCCCCCGCCCCCCCCCCCCCCCCCCCCCACCCGCCAAAGTGGAGGAAGTGTAGGAGCACAACCGGAGCATGACGTGATCCATTGTCGCTTATTTACAAGCACGGGCGGTGCTGCCAGACCCGATCGTCTACGGCCGATATAATATTCACACTATATTAACATCGGTGCACACCGCCGCACACCGCCGCACAACGCTGCGCGCGCACATTCGTCGCGCACATATACGCGCGCCCTACCGCACATATTATCCCGGATTCACTCGGTGAAACCGCGTATTCATTACGCCGTGCTACTTCAACAATAAACATTGCGAAATTACACCGACACAATGCCGCACCGACTAGCTCTTGACAATACGTGCATATAAATAGTAGTGGCGCGCTGCTCCTTGCCTCCGATGTGTCGTTGACTGCTGCGGAAGGCGGTCGTCGACTGGGTGTTAGGTTCTCCACCTCGGCCGCCCCCCCCGCCCCTTCACCGCTCACAGCGCCATGGTAGACCTCGCCCCCCGGGCAAAAGTGGGCGGCGAGCCTTGTTGTCTCGCGTGTCCGCGCCGCCGGCATCGAGGAGGACGAGAAAGACATGAGGAAACGCGTGACAAGGTGGGCGCGCAACAAAACACTCCACCCTCCACATGAGCACGCACCCACTCGTGGCTAACTTGTGCCGCGCGCAGGTTCGTCCGGGAGCGCCGTAAGGCCCACCTCAACGCCAAGGCTTCCACAGTGCCAGCGGCGCAACTCGTGGTGGCCGAGGAGGCCGCATCCTCAGCCGCTTGGAGGCGAAACGATTGTGGCTTGTTGTGGGCGTCTGGGCACAGGGGGCGTCCCGACGCCAAGGTAAGGAAGCTCATGGCGGCGTCGTCGACGGCACAGCCTCCCGGGGTGGTGAAGACACTGACGGATGACAAGAAGCGGAAGAGGCCAGTGAAGAAGCGCCGAGGTAAGAAACTGACGGTCGCGGAGTCGGAGGCGGAGTCGGAGTCGGAGTCGGAGGCGGAGGCGGAGGCGGAGGCAGCGAGATCGTCGAAGCGGAGGGTCCCCCGGGCACGCAAGAACAAGAACAAGCAGTAGCCCCCGCCCCCTTACCCCCCTCCCCTCACTCCCCCGGTGGGAGCGGCGGGCGGCGGGGGGGGGGGGGGGGGGACCACGCCCGCCCCCCCCCCCCCCCCCCCCGCGCCCCCCGCCACATGCCCCGACGGCAGCTGTCGCGAATATTGTAATTCAAACATTCTTCGGCAAACCGCTGCCTGCCCCCGCCCTCCCCCTCGCGAATATTTATGTAACGTGAGCATTCTTTGGCAAAACATGGCAGCCAAACCGCCCATCTGATGACCTTTGATCGGACGGCTGGCAGGCCCGTTCAGCAGTACTAGCTATAATGTACACAAAATTCCCCAGTGTTACCAAATACGTACGGCTGCGATTTGCGCTCCCATGTACTAATAGTCGTAGTTATCCACAAGACGACTCGTCATCGCGCCCGGGTTCGTACTAGATACCCGGTACCGGCTTAATAAATATATCGCGTACTACCCGGTACTACACGGACAACCTTGTACCTTATACCTGTACGCCAGTGCCATGTAACAATTCACCGGGCTAGTACGACTACCAGAATGATGACAAAAAGGATTTATCGCCCGCCGGCAATAACGCCGGATGTACTCGCACGTAACTGGATGGACGTGCCGCCACCAGCAGCAGCCTTCACGGATAAATAATAGTCGCTAGTAGTAGTGCTTCGTCACCCGTATGTCACATCTGAATCTCACAGTGGTAAGGGGCGGGGTACGCAGCCGTATTGTTGCCGGGGAGCGCCTAGAATCGGTCAGGTTCCTCGGCGGACGGGGCCACCCGGAACGCTTCATATCGGCAAGCGATGAAGCGGCGGAGATGGGTTGTCCACGCATGCACGGCGATGGCAAGGAGTTGGAGTAGGGGCTTGAGCATGTCTCGACGCTTGCAATGTCTCCCCGTCTCGCGGTTGACGAAGAGGGTGATGTTGTGGGTGTCCACGGCCACCTTCTGCCTTTGCAATGCTTTTATTATGTCTACTCGTGTTCTACCCACAAAGGGCGCAACGACAGGTGCCTAGCAGCGCAATAACCCGTACCACTTAGCAGCACGGTAGCCGGAAAAGCGGTTAGGGAAAGGAGGAAACCCCAAAAACGAGTTCAGAACAAACCACCCCGAACTAAACTGAGTTCTGCACAACCCTGGTTTCAACTTCCAAGTTCCCTCGCATACCTAAGGTTAACAAAAAGGATTATCCAGGATTAAGCAGTGCGGAATCAGTCGGAAACAGGAGGAAAAATTATATGACATAGAAAATTAAATTGATCTGATACATGTAAGAAAAAATGACTCAGTCGCTATATAAGACGGACGGGCATTGGAAGGGCGACGGGCTGCTGGCTTAAATTATCCCTCTGGATAGGAGTATCGGACGAGTCTGTGGCTTCTTATATTGGCTGGATCTGCGTACTACTGCTAGGACAGTGACGATGACGATATCATCATCCATCCTTACCGTTGGTCAGCACGCGGCGCTGCCCCAGAACCCACCAGGCTGCCTCCAAAATGTTGAACAGCTGCGCGCATAGCTCTTGACAGGTAGCCGTCACAGCACCTGGTGTCCGAAAGCGTCGATATGATGGTGGCCGCGGCGGTGCCGGCGCCCGACAGCGCGCGCGCCGGACGGATGACGCCAACCGGCGCCGGTCCGACTCCGACGCCGCTCCTCTATGCACCCCCAAGGCCCCGTTGTCTCACAGCAGCTGCAGCGATGCCTTGCCGCCTGAAGACAGCTTCCCAGGCGGGAGTTGTTCAAGAGGGCGAGGGGGCACGGCTAAGCAAGCGGCATCTGCTCCGGCTGGCGGCGGGGATGTGCGGGGTGGCTGGGCTGTCATCCCCGCGGGAAGCTCAGGCCGCGCTGGTGCAGTTCCCGGTGACGGAGCTCAACAACACTTATTACCTCGTGCGCGCGGGGCAGGGCGTGCGGGAAGCGCAGGGCGTGGTGTACACCAATCCCGTAGCGAAGACGTCCATGGACTCGGGACTGAGCGAGGACGGCAAGAGGCAGGTGGTGAAGGGCAGCGCGCCCGCGCTGATGGCCGCGCTCGGCCGTGACGGCACCCCATGGCTGTGGCCAAGCATCAACCAGCGGTCCTACCAAACGGCGGAGATTCTGGGTGAGAGCAGCGCCGCGCTCGTCTTGTTCCTTGGTATGCTGTATGCGCGTAGTACCTTTTCCTGTGCGTGCACCTTAGTGTATCCCTGCGGCTGGTTGTGCACCCAGCCGCACTGTTCCAGGTGGGCCGCAATCGCATTGTGCCAGAGTATTCCTTTCTTGATGCGCGAGGGCTTGGCGCTTTGGAGGGTGCCAGGTGAGCGGGCGCCTCCATGGGGTGTTGCGCCTAAACCAAACTCGGTGTGTTCATACACCGGGCTGCGCCGACCGTCTGAGTGGGTGGCTGCTGGGATGGCAGGCTGGATGTTGCAGATGCAGTGGTGGCGGCGGGGGACGCGCTGGACCCATCATGGCACATGACGCCCGGGACAGATGGCACGCCCAATGAAAGTGTGTACGATGTACTGGTGAGCCTCCGACCTTTCATTCCGCTGCCTGCGTGGCGCTGCTGTGCCGCTGCGTGCCGCTGCTGTGCCGCCGCTGGCCTCACCCGCCCTTCGGTGCCGCTTCACCAGGTACGCATGCGCCAGCTGCTGTCTGTCACAGAGACACAGTACTATGGAGAAACCGTTATCATCATCTCCCCCGACTCGGATTGCCTCAGCATCCTACAGGTGCTGCGCCACACAGTCCAAGATTGCGGGCTGCCTGAGGATATGCAGGAGCACAACAAAAATGGGCCGAAAGTGCGGCTGATCACTGATCCTGGCTGCCGCAGGCAGCAACGATGGGCGCCGACCTGCGCCAGCACAGGCAATTTGCGCAGAAGCCAGGCGAAGTGCGGCTACTGCAGGTTGGTACAGCGGAGCGAGATGACTCTCCCATGTCCATCCCCTGCCCGCGCCCCCCGGCCTGTGTGTGAGCCTTGCGCATGGCGGCAGCATCGATCCTGCGGCATATGCATATGATGATGTGAGTGGATGGAGACAGGGATGTCCCTGTGAACACAGAAACTTTGAGAACTACGCTTATCTCAGCATCCACATCTATGCCTGGAACATGTTGCCAACCACTTGTTCAAGACTCAGACCACTTGCAGCGTAGGGGACACTGAGGACTTGGCACAGGGTCCGGCAAGCGCTGCTGAGCCATCGCTTTTCCCAGATGCTTTAAGCAACCGGCACGTTGGTTCCATGCACGCCCTGTCCTAGTTTTAGGAGAGCAAACCATGGCTGCAGGCGTCCGGAATGAAGCAGAAATGCGCCTCTATGGCGGGGCATCTCTCTCTCTCTCTCTCTCTCTCTCTCTCTCTCCCATGCCCCCCCCCCCCCCCCTCTCACATGCATGCACGCACGCACGGACGCACACACACACACACACACACACACAGTGTTGTACGTCCCTACTAGCCCGCCACGTCTGTGGGTCCCGGTGCGACCCGGGGACTGTGGGAGGGAGCGTGAAGCGCGGAGAGTGGCTGGTTACAGACAAGTGACCATGCCCGCCTGGGTGCCGCACGCATCTAGGCAGGCGTTGCGGTGCCTGGTGGGCGCGCGGTGCTAGTGCGGACCATCAATGAGGATATGCACTTAAGTACTAAAGCATTCAGTAGCTACATTGTACATATGCAGTAGTGCACCAACACTGATGTCAACACTCTCTCTCTCATCGATTAATACCTGCCACTGTTCATGCCGTGAACTTCACATTGAACACACGCGCATATCTGTGCAGCTTTCTTGGTGGTTGCACACATGCAGTTACTGCATTCAATTGTATCAACCAATGAACATACCATATTATATATAGTTATAGTATATAATTGTGCCTGTATATACATATATTTTGCCCTACCCTAGTTGTAGTGCCGACTGTGGGTAGAGGGAAATATGGCAAGGTTTGCAAGAATGAAGTGCTGCTGGCACCACCCTGGATTGCGTGATGGGAGATTATTTTAAGAATCACCACTACCCTGCATGAGCACCCTAGCAAGATGACACCGGGATATTCATCGTGCTGCAGCACTAGCTCAAAACATTTTCACGATGAGTAGCCCATGCTTCGCAGTCCTGCTGGGAAGGGAATCGGGGCACGTGTAGGCACCTTTGGGACTGAAAACGTAAAAATAGGTTGAAACATGCAACGTCTGGCCACATCATGGGCGGTCAGCTATACGGCACGTGCATATGCTTGATACCCAATAGTATTTGGTGGTGAGACAGTGCGTTGCGTGTGCTTGCACACAAACCACTCATACTTGGCCCATGCATCCCCCCGCCCTCTAGCGATGCACATGGGCGCCATGCTTTACCCTCCCTTTTTCACAACATTGTTTGTATCGCCGACGCACTGAAGGGCACGCCATTCTCGTTCCACTGGGATCACGATGACACGCTATGGGCAGTCACCTATCTATCCACTTCTATAGTGAAGCATCGCGCACCCCATCGGCAAGGAGGCCGCAAGAACCCTCTCACGTTTTGTTGCTCCAACACTTTAGGCACGATTTTGGCCATCAATGGTTTTGCTCCTTAACCTGCGGAATCGATAAATAATAGGGCTTGTCCCTTATCCGAAATGACCAGGTTTCAATGCCCTGCATGCGTCGTGGAAAGTCAAGGTTCAATACCAAGGGCGATGTGTGTGAGGCGGCAAGCGTGGCCCATGTCTATAGGTGATGGCGCTCTGCTTTGCGGTTACGAAGCGCCATCCCTGCACGCAGTGCTTCGGCAATTATGCGGTAACCACTGGTGGCGACGACTGCCGCAATTGAATCTACTACACCCCTCCACATAAGTCCGGGTTTTGCATTTTCGATCGCAAAGCGCATGCATGGGCAAGGATAACGCCGGCTGCATGTGCATACATGCTAAGTACAGTGGGAATAGTTTGGGCAAACGCCTATTGTGCGCTTTATACCCACCCGAGCGACAATACGACCATTTGTGGGCGCCCTTTTAAAAACGCGAAATCAGTGCATGATGCGTTGGCGCTGGAAAATTGCGGGCTGCGCCAACCGTCCAAACCTATGGAAATAGCGGCACTCGTCGCACCAAACTCGGTGAATACGGTCCTTGGCATAAGTTGCACACACCGTGCGTGTAGGCCACTGAAAGCATGTCGCTGTAGGCACGACGTGACACCCCTGACGACAAGTTGGCCACGGTGGCGAGCAGTTTTGGGGTGAAAATGCTGATGTTTCAGTGGCGAACGCACGTAGGAGAGGCGCTCGATGGCCCCCTTGGCGTAGGGCAATGCTCTACTATGGGGGCGTGTGGTGGAATGCCAGTTGCACCGTTTCGTGGGCGGGGTGGCACGGTAGGGGCGTGAAATTCCTTGAAAAATGCTGTGGAAAATGGCATTTTGGTTGGTAGATGTGTGTATCGCTAGGAGGCGGCACATGCCAAGTGTTGGTGGCCGTGGTCATCCACACACATAACGCTCTCGCGCAACCGAGTATAAGCCCCACACGCACTTGGCGCAAAGCCACGCGCCCGACATGGGTGGGCACATGAGGCAGTGAGGGGCAACTTGGATGATCATCTTTGGGGATTTTTTCGGGGCCCCAAAAAATCGAATTTTTGACTTTGAAAGATTGGTTTCGACGCAGATTTGAACGAGGAATTGCGTGGTATTTTTGAGAAGTTTTCTGAGCAAACCCTGAGAAGTTATAGCGTTTTAAAGCCAAGGGGGTGTTGCTGGGCGTGGCCAACATTGATGCCCTGTCAGTATCGCAACACGACATGTACTATCTAGCCGCCGCCCACACGGCTGCACCCCAACCGAATGCACCCGAGCCCCTCGTCAATGTGTTTCCTCACGCGTTCATGGCCATCCCGCCGTTTGGTTGTCCATTCACGCGCGTCGGCGTGTGCGTGATACCGACCCTGGTTTTGGTGCAGTTGCAGGCGACGCCCATCCACGCACCAAGTGCAGCGTGACACCCTAGTCAAAGGTCTTTAAACTTCGGCTTGAGCCACTCGTCATGCAGGTCTTATAAAACCCTCTGAGGTTCCAGGGTTTCGTCTCACATACCCTACGTTCAGGTACCCTAGACTTCTGAAGTCTTGAGACTGCCGCGAAACGGGACCCCAAACTTATGTGAAAGGGGTGTATTAACAAGCGCCACCGGAGCCTTTTCCCGTAATATTAATAAGGCTGTACGCCCTAAGCGATTTATTTATAGACCTAGCAAGCGGAGCGGCGCGCGTGTCACGCGCTTCTTGCGCGCCCTCAGCCCGCGCCTGCCAATGCCGCACAGCCGGGTTCGGCCACCGCGACGATGGTCAGACTGCTCCTGCCCCGCGCCGATCACCCCCTCACCTGCACGGAAAGATCGGCGCCGGCGCCATACCCCGCCCCCCCCCCCCCCCCCCCCCCCCACACACACACACACCCTTCCAAACCCACGGCGCCCCTCCGCAAACGGCAACACCTTGCCATACCGTGGCTTGCACTCGGCCGGGACAGCAGCCTCCCTCCAAGATCCGCAAGGGTTTCCGTTGATCGTTTAGGGGTTTCGCCGGCTAGCCGGCTGATCGCCGAGGCGCCGCTGCTGCGTCAGCGAGCGCGTGCCCAGGGCTGGGCGACCCCAAACCCAACAGCCGCACTGTGCCCCACCCGCCAACTGCCTTTCCTACCTTTCCGCCACCAGCGCCACGCGGCGCTGGAGCACCGCCGCAGCCTAAGACAACGCGCAGCAGCACAAAGCGTGTCAACAGCGCTTCCTGGGGGGCGACAGGCAGCCTTCAAGAGAGAGCCGCCGCCCACTCCGCAACTCGGACACTAAGACACTCCGGAGCAGTTGCCCGGCTATCCTTTATTTGGCCGTGGCCCCTGTCGATAGAGCCGCCAGGTGCGTGGGCAGCCCAAAATGCAACCTTGGGACTCATCGCCGACAGGATCCTTTCAGCCGGCAGGGGAGCTCAGCCTTAGCGTTGGCATGCCGCCTGACTCCTTGGGGTGCTCCCCTTCCCCCCCCCCCCCCTGCCCCCACTGCTCCTCACCCTCTGGCCAGTATGACCGCTACGCGGCACGTCAACATCGTGGTGGTGGGCGACCCCGGTGTGGGCAAGACGTCGCTCATCCTCGCGGCCGCCACGGAAGCATTCCCCGACAACCCGGTGCCCACGCTGCCGCCCACCGCGCTGCCGGCGGAGCTCACCCCTGACGGTCCGCTTCCCCCTCCATGCACCCCCCTCCCCTCTACCATTTCGCAGCGTGCCCGTCCCCCGCTTTCCTGCACCCATTTGCTGGCGCGCTGTCCCCGCTTCAACCAGCCAGCTGCGCGGCTGAACCCCACACGCCTGCTAACAGGGGTGCCCAGCCTAGTGGTGGATACCGTCATCCCGCCCGGAGGACCGCCCAGCTCTGGAGATCCAATGCCTCAAGGTGCGGGCAGCGTGGCTGCCGGATTCCCTTCCCTGACCCGCCAAACACACCCGTACATACGCCTTTCCCCCATCCCTCTCGCACACCTTCCTTGTCACCTTTCCCCCCATAAACCTCTACCGCCATTTTCCCAGGCGGACGTGGTGCTGCTTCTGTGGAGCAAGGACAGCAGCGAGTCGCTGCAGCGGCTGTCGGACTACTGGCTTCCGGAGCTGCGGCGCATGGGCGTCACGGTGCCAATCATCCTGGTGGGCGCGCGGCAAGACCTCGGATCCGAGCAGGAGAAGCAGAGCCTGCAGCAGGTGGGCGGGCGGGATGGGGTGACTTGGGTGGGGGTGAAGGGGTGAGACGCCGGACTGCCCCAGCACTATATTCAGCGCGTGCTGGCATGGGCGGGTGGGCGGGAGATCTATTGCTTTGGCGGGAGCGCTCGCAGGTGGGGTCGTTTAATGGATCTCCACTGGACTACCTGGGAATGCACTCATTTTGTTATCTCGCAATCCAAATCATAGCTGTCCTCGAAATGGACCTCCTGAGAAATGCATTCAAAAAGCAGCAGGACTTCCGACTCGTCACTTCTCTGGGTACCTGCCAGGCGCTGAGGGCCGTGACCGCGGCGCGGTGGCATCTTGCAGGTGATCGCGCCGCTGATGCTGCAGTTCAAGGAGGTGGAGGCCTGCCTGGAGTGCAGCGCCAAGCGGCTGCAGTTTGTGGAGGATGTCTTTTATTACGCGCTCAAGGCGGTCATCCACCCCACAGGCCCCCTCTTTGACACGCACACTAGCCAGCTGAAGCCAGCGTGCATCAAGGCGCTCAAGCGCATCTTCATGTTGTGCGACATCGACGGGTACATCCCCCCCCCCCCCCCCCCCCCCCGGGGGGGACAGGTTTCCCTCATGGCCTGCCTCGTAGAGGCTGGAGGTTAGGGGTCAGAGTTCCAGAAATGTATGGGACAAGTTCCCCCAGCTCATCAAAGGAAACTCGGCATGCTTTAGGAAATTGTCTAGAACCGCCTTGGGAGGGATCACTGCCAAAGGCAACCCAATCATGTGGTTTGGAGCACCGTGCCTGCCCTGCTGACAACTGCCGCGGTGTGCCGCACAGGGACCGCATCCTGAACGACGCCGAGCTGAACAATTTCCAGGTACACTGCTGGAAGACACCGCTGAAGCCCTCCGAGCTGGATGGCATAAAAAAGGCAAGTCGCGGCGGCAAGGGAGGCGGAAGGATGTTTTTCCCAGAGGAAGACGGCAGAAGAGGGGCGCCGCGGGGGGAAAGAGGGGGGGGGGGGGGGGGGGGGCTGACGCGGCCTGTCCTGGCCCCGGGTCGGTGCGCAGGTGGTATCGGAGAAGATGCCGCGCGGGGTGCAGGGAGGCGGCCTCACGCTTGCTGGGTTCCTCTTCCTGCACTCCCTGTTCATCGAGCGCGGCCGCCTGGAAACTACCTGGACGGTGCTGCGCAGCTACGGTGCTCCCCCCCGTCCTGGTCTTGCCTCCCCCGGTGCCCCAACTCGACCCCTGCTTTTCACTCCCAACGCGAAGTACACACACCACTGTCCCCCTTATCCCCCCCCCCTCCCGCCCGCCATCCTGGTGCAGGCTACAACGATACCCTACGACTCCGAGACGATCTGCTGGAGTGTGTCAACTTTTCCGTCGCAGCGGTCCCCCCCCCCCCCCCCCCCCCTCCCCCCTTCCATATTGTTCCTCCCATATCCTGTGGCTCATCTTTGACCCCCTGGTATGCAGCCGGTCGCATGAACTCTGGAAACCTGTGAAAGCACTGTAGGGGCGAGCTCATCAGGCCAGCCATGTGATCGGGGCACTCAACTGTGGTTGGTGGTGATGGGATTGGAGCAGGACCAGGTGATCGAGCTAACGGAGCGCGGCCGCGAGTTCTTGAGCCTCTGCTTCCAGAAGTACGACAGCGACCAGGTGCTGCGCCCTGTCTCTGCTTGCCACTAAAACCCTACCCAGCCCATGCACAAGTGCCCACAAGATGGCCAGCATAGGCAGCGATAGAATGGGCAGCTCAGATGTTGGCAGGAAGGGCTGAGGGTGGGGGGCAAATTGGGGGGAGGGGGGTCTTTGCCAGGTGCTGACGTGATGGGGTCTCATGCGCCCACGCATGAGACCGCACATGCACACATTGTTCATCGGTGGGGGGGCGATGGGGTGGGGGGAGAGGGGGGAACGGGGGCTTGAAGGACCTTCCCGGCGTTCAGTCAGAGTGGAGGGCTATCCACCCCGAACTGCCGCTCACCCCCCCCCCCCCCCCCCCGGATGCTCCCGGTTGGCTGGCAGGATGGCACGCTGTCCGCAGCAGAGCAGGAGGACATGTTCTCCACCGCACCCTGCAGCCCGTGGGAGGGCGCGGAGTGGGAGCACGTGCTGGTGGAGACTGCACACGCTGGCGGCCTCACGCGCCCTGGCTTCCTCGCCAAGTGGGCATACACCACTATGAAGGTAAAACCCCTCCCCCCCCCCCCCCCCTTTACCCTGGCGGCTCACCCCCAGCTCCACCCTCCCAGGTCTTTTTTTTCCTCGTTTCCTGGTTTTACACTCCAGGATTTTCTCCCAACATTGTATCCATCATCCCACCTGCTGGTCCCGGCCCAACTCCCTTCGAGTGCACGGAGGCCCGCCCTGAACCCCCCCCCCCCCCCCCTCTTCTGATTTGGACCCCCGCAGGACCCGCGCCTCACACTGGCGCACGTGCTGTACCTCGGCTATAAGGGAGACCCCGCGCTTCTGTTTGCCACCAGCAGACGCCGCAAGCAGGAGCGCAAGAGCGAGCATCCTGGGCGCGGCATCCTGCAGTGCTACGTGTTTGGTGCGACTGGTGAAAGCCCCCCCCATCCCCCCCCCCCCCCCCCCCCCTCTCTTGACCGAAAATACATACGGAGGATCACCCCGGGCTGGATTCATGCACCACTGACACCCGCAAGCCAGACTACGCCTCAACCCCCCTCCCTCACCCTTCTCCTTCCCTTCGCATATCTCCGCGCCCCTGGCCACAGGGTCTGGCAAGACGGGGCTGCTGCATGGCCTGGTGGGCCTCCCACACTCGGACGTTGAGAGCGGCGTGCACACCTGTGCTGTCGCTGTCGGCGAGGTCAACGGGCATGGTGAGCCGGCGCATCCACCCCCCCCCCCCCCCCCCCCCCAAACCCGCACACATCTGATAAACTTGACGCAGAAACGAAACACTTTTTTTATGTTTTTTCATTATTTGTCATTTGTTTCTTGAAACGTTACGGAAGCCATGTCAGATGGTTTTCAGGGGCAAACAGGGTCTTCGCGTGGCTCACAACTTGCCGGTGGCCGTCTGGGGCCCCGCCCGCAGCAGAGCCGCGCCGGACGCTGGTGATGCAGGAGGTGACGGAGGAGATGGCGGAGCGACTGCTGGCGGGCGGAGCGGGGCGGGAGGAGCGAGCACAGTGGCTGGCGGCCGCCGATGTGGGCCTTTTCCTGTTTGACAGCAGCGCTGCGGAGTCATTTGCCTACGCGCACGAGCTCATGCTGCAAGTGGTACCCCCACCCCCCCTGGAATAGTGCGGAATTTCCCAAAGATGAAACAATCCTCACAGCTTCCTCCCTGACAAGTTTCAAGACGCTTTGTTCCATTGATCTTTCCATTTCTTTGTTTCCAATTTTCTTTCATGGGGCCTGTTCCCTGACCAGCTCAATTTATCCATGCCCACAGGCCACCGCATCCGGGGACTCTCTCCCCTGCATGTTCGCGGCGTCAAAAGATGACATCGGCATGTCACAGGTGTGGCCCGTGCTCCGCGGATCTGCTGGCATCAAGACTATGTACGAGTCGGTGGTGTGCGTGTGTTGTTGGTGGGGGGGGGGGGGGGGGGGGGTCCAAAGGGTGGTCCGTGGTGCTTCGCAGGAGCGCCCCCTTGGACGCTCGGACGGCTCTGCGGGAGGCAACCGGCTCAGATGTCACTGCTCAGCAATCTCAGCAGAGTCGGCAGTGTTATATGTACATGTGTGCGAGGCATGTTTTACGTGTCTTGTGGGTGGAATGGTAGGCTGTTCATTCCATTCGGAGTTGTTGTATATCCTTTGTCACGCCTCGCATCGACATTTTGGTCATATCAGTGCATGAAAAGGGGGCGAGAAGATCAGTGTCAATGGCAGCCACGGGATAGGGGGCATTCAGCACCATTCAAGCCGCATAACGTGGCTTGCCTCCCGTGCCATCAACCACCACCACCACCATTGCCTCCGCCCCCGCCCAGCCCACTCGCTCGTATTGACCCCGACTGACCTGTGGTGCCCTCGGTTGCCAGGAGCTGGTGGAGCGCTGCAAGGAGTGCTGTGCGGAGCTGGCCATGCCGCTGCCCATCCCAGTGTCAATGCACGCGGGCGAGACGTCCAGCGTGTACGCGCGCGTCGCGGAGGCCGCCACTGCGCCGGCGCGCTTCATCCCTGAGACACCCTCTCTTAAGGTCACCCCCTTTTTCACCACAGCCCGCCCATCTCCTGCTCACCCAGCCGGCCGGGCCACATGCCGTCGTCTTTACTAATGCTTCCCGCCCCTGCCACTGCCCCCTACCCCGCCCTCCTTCCCCCAACAAAACCACAAACACACACATACACAATTCCCCAGCAGGCAATGCGGCAATACCAGCAGACGCTCCGGCGCTGCCTCATCTACGCGGGCGCGGGTGTTGCGGGCGGCGCGCTGTGTTACACTTTGTACCACCGCTTCTGCAAGCGGAAGGACAGCTGAGGCGGCTGAATCGCACCTGCTCTGCCGGTCTGGTCGCTGGCAGCCCCCCCCTCCCCCTTCCCCTCCGCCCACCCAACCACCAGAGAAGGAGCCGGCATCCAACGGGAACGGGGGTGGGGAGGGGGTGCCAGCCTATGTAACATTGCAACCAGGATCCTCACGTTGCCACTCCGCAGACATGAACCATGCGCTGTAGGGCATGAAGAGGTACCAGTAAGCAGCGGCACAGGGCAGGCTGAGGTCTGACTCCGGGGGGGCGGGGGGGGGGGGGGGGGGTCATGCCGAGCAGGAGTCAAGTGAAACCCATGACTGCTTGCCAATACTTTCCACTGTTTTTTCCTCAAATCATTATCCTACTGTTCCTCTCTTGTATTCTTTGCTCTTCATTTTTTGATTTCATGTCACAATATGTACGGAGAGCCCAGGCAGCTGGGCGAGTCCGAGTCTCCAGGTTTGAAACCGGCCAGCCGCATGTGTGTGGTGCTTGCAATCATTTATACCGCAACACTGAACTGGGTTTGCGGGTCGCAAAAATACTGGGTTGTTTTGCAGTGCCCATACAAGTATCGACGATAAATACAGCTCCCTCTTAATAAGCACTACATGATATTAAACCCAAGCGTGGTGAGGGTATCCCTGCCACCGCCCCTCCAGCACGTTTTCTAGAACAAAGTGCTCACGATTCGCCAGCCCAAAAGTAAGCAAATATTCAACGAAACTGTTACATTCAAGTCAAGAGAGCGCTGCCAACCCCCCCTCCCCCCCCCCCCCCCCAAAAAAAAAAAGTCGTAGCTCGTATTACGGCAGCGCTGTCATTCTGCAAGTGGAAGAGGGGTGTCAGCAGGAGCGCCTCCCCCACAGCCCAGGAGTCCCTTGTCCCTCGTTCCTTCTTGCAAAAAGCGGTTGTTGGCAGTGCAGAGTGGGGTGCGTATGGTGGATTGGTGGGCGGTGACGCACAGGGCGGCGTGCGATGTGGTCATCAACCATTGTTACAAATCATAGAAGTATATTCTAGTGGCAGCCCAGGTTACTGGGGCTGCGTGCCGCTGCTGCTGGAGAGGGGGGAGGGGGCAAAACACTGCGCAATTATTCTGTAAAAGCACATTTTTAGTTTTTTATTGGGTATGTTATTTTTATGAAGAAAAGAGAAAAAAGGGGGGGCTACTGGGGAGGGGGGGGGGGGGGGGGTGAAGTCATAGCCACGGCTGCTTCTCTACTTGAGCGTTGGCGAGGCGTCTGCAGCTGATAGCCGAGTGGCCGCCGGCTCTCTGGCGGCGTGGGGTCCTGGAGGGTGGGGTCACGGTGCTTGGAAAGGCAGGGCTGCCGCCCCCTCCCGCAGCCAGCAAGAGAGAGAAGGAGAGAGCTTTTCATGCACTTAGGAGCCACAGGCCACGGGCAGCGCGTGCACGCGCGCCGCCTTTGCGCAGCCGGCAGGTTCACCGGGCGGGGACGCCTCGCGCTTGAGCGCGCCGCGGCTGGAGGATGAGGGCACGGGTGGGCCCAGCTGGTTGGTGCGCCGGTAGCGCGTCCCGCAAGCGTTGCACAGCACCGGCTTGTGGTTGGGGCCGCGCCGCCACTGCGGCGACTCTGCAGGGACAGGAAGGGGGGGCGGTGTCAGCGCGGGATGGCAGGGGAGTATGACGGTCGCCCACAAAACATGTATGCGTGTACGAAAATTGATTAATTCGTGAATTTCGGGGCGTGCGGCGCGTTCTCACCGGAAGCGCCGCAGTGGTCGCAGGGCCCGCCCGGCTTCTGGTGATGCAGGAAGTTCAGCCGTGAGGCGGAGGAAGCTGCCTCCCAGCGGTCGCCCGCCGGCGGGGTAACGCCATCGCCCGGGCACGGCGACTTGAGTGCGGGCGTAAGCTCGGCGGCCGGCGGCCCGGCGGAGGCGAGCAGCGCGGCGAGTGCCGCGGCCTCCGCCTCGGTCACCGGCCGGCCGGGCAGACCGGTCGCCTCGTCCAGCCGCACCAGCCGGTACTTCCGCGCGCTACCGGCGTGGTGCCCAGGCCCGCCGTCGTCAGGGCTGCTGCTGCTGGGCGTACAGTACAGCGGCGCCGCTGGCGCCTCGCCGCTCTGGGATGGCGTGGCGGGGCCCGGCTCCGGAGGCGGGCCGACGCTGCTGCCGGGCCCGCCGTGACAGCTGTCCTCGGCGTACGAGGCAACCTTGCAAGGGGGTGCCGCCGGCTCGGCAGACGCGGACGGAGGGACGCTGGCGCGGGTCATCATCTTGGCGAGGGGGGGGAGGGGGCGAGGAAAAGGGGCCTTATGGCTGAGTTGGCGCAGCGGGGTCGTGAATGGCTGCTTGGGCGTATAATACTGGGTCGGGAGTAGGAGCTCTGCTGCGGGTAGTGAGTAGGAGCGTTGGAGGCCCAGCGCGTTTGTCCACCCCTTCCCGCCTCAGCACGGCCGGCGGAGCGTTGCTGGCGCTCATCGTTATTTCATCGGTGCGCTGCGCGCGGCGGGCGCTCGGGCTCGCCACCCCGCGTTTGGCGCGCGCGATAACAACGGTGTAATCCAACATTCCTACCCGCGTAGCAGCGTAGCATTTCGCGATCGATGAAGTACTGTATGGTTTTTACGATGCCATAGTACCTGTACGTGACTGGCTACATTTATTCCACGCTTGCGTGTAGTAGTTGCTTCCAGTACCTGTACATGTACCTGTAGATCGTACGACGCAGCGCAAGGCCGCGCTGGCGCACGTGCGGCGGCGCGGTGTTTGATGCTCAGGATGGCGCGGAGATGGATGCATGCGGATCGGCGCGTCGTCGACTTGAGCGCGAGAGCTGATGCTGATCGCTGATGACCGCGATTAATGAGGTGATCGCGCCGAGCGAGGCGCGGCGTGAAATGGCAGCGCCGCAGCACAGCATAATCCTTACTATTACGGGCACCGGTACCGGTAACGCGGTTGTAAATGAATACAGGTCATATTTGGGATACGCGATCATTTTAGGTATGAGGCACATATAGTACACGACTGGGGGGAGGTAAACGCGCCATTGATGCGCTCGATTCGGTAAATTAGTCGGTGGACGGGACATTATTCCTATCGATGTGCGTGTGTGTGTATCGTGTGCGCCCAAGCCATGCATGATAAGAGTGATCAATCTCGAGCGCCGCTGGTGCATGGGCTTGTCGTGCATACGTCGGCTTGTTTGGTGGTGGCATGTGAGCTACCTCCATGGGGTACTATAGCCCCCCGCCAACCCGGCTCAGGCCTACCCCGATCGGCACCGCTACGATACCTGGAGGCCTACCACGTCGACATGCTCATCTAGCATTGAGAGGTGCTGCACGTGGTCGACTCCCCGCTCTTATACGACTCCCCCGACGACGAGAGGCGCGTGGAGACCATCATGAGCGTCACGGGCCGGTTCCGCTTCATGCACGCCGTGCATATTTATAACGCCCTCGAGCACGGCGACAGGGGCCCAGCCGTGAGCTGGCTCTCGGTCTACGCATACATGCTGAGGTACCACCGCACGTACCTGGCCTCCCGCGAGATGTCCCTCTTCGACTAGTGGACCTCGCAGCTGCATGCAAAACAAATGGACCCGCTCCACTATGAGGGGGTGGCACAACACTTGCAAGACGGCCCATAGCGTCCGCTCATCTCGGTCGCGTACTGCCTCCTCAACACCAGCTGGTAGGACGAGCTCCGTGGTAACGCGTGCCGCGCCCGGGCACCGCACTCCTCTGCCCCATATCGCCCCAACCCGAGCCCCGCCCCCTCGGGCCCCAAGGCTTGCGCCTGCTGCCTCAACGACCACAACACCATCTAGCACCCGGCGGGCGAACCGATCACCCAACTCTCCCCCAAGTACCGCTAGCCGCACGCACCATAAGGGGGGAAGCCGGACACCCCCCGCCCCGCCGGTCCCTCCACGGACCATTGACATGGGCATACGTGGGGCCCGTTGAGCTCGGGCCACACAAATTATGCCGTCTCAGCTCACCGCTACCCGCTCTGCTGATGCGCAAACTCGGCACCGACCACGCTATGCTGGTCGTACGGACAGTGCGGCGGCGAGCGTCCACATCCCTGCACCCTACGCCGACCCGGACGGCGCCGATTGCATGCCCCTCTATTCGACCGAGGGCAAAGCCGGCCAGAAGCTGATGTTCACCCAACTGGCTGCCGGATGCCAGCCGGTCCGTTCCGCGCCCCTGATGGAAGCCGAGCTACAACCCTTCATGGACGGGCTCCGCGTCGTGCGGCGCTCCTTCAAGCTTCTTGCTCCCGGAAGGCCGCGAACTGCCGCTACCTGGAGCTGGGGTACCTCGGCGACAGCGCGTCCCCACGCAGACGTGCACCACCCCCCCGAACCGTTCCTTGGGCTAGGCGGACTGGCGGAGTGGTACCATGGTCAAGTTGGGGTTAACGTCAACATCCACGACGTCTACACGCCCGGCCTAGAAGTGAACATTGCGGCCATGCTGATGAACCCGCACGTGCCTTCGGACATGAACGCGCATGTCCTCGAGAGCGCCCCTCTCCTGTGGATGGGCCGCCCCCTCGCTCCCACAAGGACAACTACAAGTTGAGCTTCAACAATAACAATGCCGCACGCGTGGACTTCGACCGCATGGTTCATCGCGCTCGGCTTATGTAGTGAAGGACCTCTTCACTATCTCCCGTTTATCGTCAACTCGATCACGTGCATCATCATGACCATACCGACATAAAAGGCCCGCAACGTCGTGGACTTCAAACAATCCGGCGTTAGTGCCATCTCAACGATATCCACGGTGTTATTCTTCAAAATTGAACTTGAAATTGATCACAATGTGCTAGCATGTTGCTCTCCGCCGCTCATACTGAGTTGTTCTCGAGGCTTGCCATCTATCCATAGTAGACTAGTAGGGAACACATTTAGTGTAATTACATGTCAAGCTTCTCGCCATGCTCTTTCGTTTCCAAGCCCCGCCTCCTTCTATCACATGATCAATAACAGTGTTATTTTCCGGACAACTACAGGCAGTCGCCGGTACGAGCGACTACCGTTAATTGGCAGTACGGGAGGTACTAATGCAATAATTGCTCCACAAGCGAAAGGGCTTTCATGTTTCATCGGTAATGCATAGGGACAGCGCAATTTACGGTCGCCGTACTGCGTCTTGGCTCCACCTGCCGCCATCGCTGAAAACATCCCGCAAATCGCGGCGCTGATCTCCCCGCCGGGCCGGTTGTGGCAGTCCACCTACCCGCCAGCGCAGCAGTCCGCCATTGTTGCCGCCATCTCGCCCGTCTCAGCTGTTGCGGTGGGATCCCCACGGGGAACGTTTTTGGCGGGGGGTTGGTGGGGGGGGGGGGGGGGGGGGGGTCAAACGGGCACCCCCCCACCCACCCCCCTTGTCCACGTATCGTCGCTCCGTCATATGCATGCCGGCCATGCTCGCCTGCGCGCCGTTTGCCGCCGCAGCGCGCCTCGTCGCTGTAGCCACCCGTTCATCCGTCAAGCCAAGTCCGTCACGGTAAGACCGGGCTGGCATCCGGCTGACTCCTCCCGCTGCTATGCCGCGACTCCCCCATGGCACTCCGGCTCTTGTCTCTTGGCCCCCGACGCGCTTCTGTGCCCGGCCTTCCCGCCCCCAAACGCCCGCCCCGCCTTTAAGTGCCGAACTCCCATCTCCTCGAACTCGCCGCCCTCGCGCCCGTTCTCACGGGGCGACTTTTTTTCCGAGGTGTTTCGAATGGATCGGCCGCAGTAGGGCGCCGCCGAGCACTCCGTCCGCCGTATTAAGCCGGGATTCGAGTTATCCACAGGTGGAACACATATGGGTGAGCCGAGGCGGGGGGGGGGGGGGGGGGGCGGGGGGGGAGTACGCCAGATCTTCTGCAGGTCGTACCGAGGTACGAGAACACGATTTTATTTCGAATACCCCTCGCGTGTAGACTGCTCCCATCCGAGTCGTACACACCCCCCTCCCCAAACGTAGGCGGATATCGCAGAGGCCGACGCAAGGCCGAGGTGGTACGGGGATTATTTCTAGCAGTAGCCCTCCGTAGAGAGTTGCTGCCCCGCGCGCGGCGCCGGCAGGCGCTACTTAATTATTTTTGAACCCCTCCCCCCCCCCCCCCCCCCCCGCGGGTAGGGCTCCCTGGTCGTCGCATCATCCAAGGACCCGCCACAATTGGCCACCCCGCTCAGCTCCCTGCCGCACACAGCCGGGCACGGGTCTTAGGGGTTACCGGCGCCCACCACGTGGAGGTGGGGGGTGGTGCCGCCAGGCCCGCCGCACCCAAAATCCTCCGATCTTGGTGGGCCGCTGCCTGGCGGCGGGCACCGGTGTCCTTGAGTCTGCACAACCGGGGGACGCCCTCGGCGAGATAGACCTCGTCGACGCCTCCTTCTGTTGGGCTACCGCCTCGTCGGACTGCGACAACCGAGGTTTCCGCCAAAATCAAGTAACGAAGGAGTACTACCGCTACCTCTACGTCCCGTTCGGCCATCGCCAAGTCCCGGCGCTCCGAAAGCGCTGAGCCCACGTCATTCAATACATATAGCTGAAGGAGGGTCTCCAATTCTGCGTACTCGGGTCCCCCGAGGATTCGTACACCAACTTCAACGTCACGGGCACGTACCTGGACGATTTTCTTCTCAAGTTCAACAGCTCCATGTCCCCGTGGCAACAAGACTTGATGTACTTATTGTCGTGCGTCAACACGCTACAGAAGTAGTATGGCCTCCCAGTCAAGAACGAGTGGCCCTCTACTCGCTGCGAGTTCGTTGGCGTCCTCATCGACACGGTCACACGGTCGGGGATATGGTCGCCATCTCGGCGACCCGATGCGACAAGCTCTTTGCCCGTGCGGACGACCTCTTGGGCGAGGTCGACATATCGGGTACTGCTGACGAGGTACTTTGGCATCTTTCACTGAGTGTCCCGCCCTAACATGCCCATCGGGCCAGCCTCTACCGCGCACGTGATTGCCTATTCAGCGCAGCTTCGACCAGCCCAACCGACGGTTAAGACCCCACACAACCCGTCGTGGCCCCGGTAGGTGGCGCGCGCGGACCTTCTTTGATGGTTGCGCGACACCCTGACAGCCGGCACGTCATGCCCGGACCCTTCCCCCTTCGACCCCATTATTCAGCCCCTCGAGCGCAGCTATCACTGCGTCGCCTCTTTCCCGGGTCTGCGAGCTATAAAGGCCATTATCCCCCGCCTCCCTAGCGACGACCCCCAACTCCGGTTTGACGACTCGGCGGGTTTCGAGATCATTACATCGTAGGCCTCTATCTGGGCGGGCGGAGTCTGGTGGGGCGAAACCCGCCTCCACCACGCCTTCACTCCGGAGTAGCTGGAGAGATGTGGCACCTCCGCGAGCCTCTGCGAGCTGGTTCCATGAACTATCAAGCAAATCGGCGCCCAACTCACAGACATCAGCGTTCTCTTCCACCTCGACAACACCTCGTCGGTGTGCGCGGTCAACAAGGGCGCCTCGCCGCAGCCACTCGGACCCCCTCGCCTTGCTTGCCCATGTGGCTTCTTGACCTCCTAGAGCGCTTCGACATCGAGCTCATCGCCCGGCACATCCTTGCCTGGGCCGGGAGAACACCCTCGCCGATTGCCTAGATGTTGGCTTCGCGGCGTCATCGATGAAAAAGGTTGGCGCCTCCTCGTCGCCATTGTCCGCGAGCTGTAGGCCGCCTGCGGCACCTTCGACATCGACGCATGCTCCGACCCCCTCGGCCGCAACTAACTCGTTATGCGGTACCTTATGGTCGGCGATCGACAACTGCTTGGCCCACGACTAAGCGGGCCGCCAGGTCTACTACACCCCCCACTTCGCCTCCGCCCGGGACGTCCTGCTCCATGTTTGGGCGTGCTGCGCTACCGCCACATCGACCACGGCGGGGGCACCTTCGTACTCCCGGTCTGGGTTGAGGCCCGTGGTGGCGCCTCCCATGAGGCGCGTAGCAGGTCGTCGCGCATTTCCGCCGGGACCAAGTTCTATCTACCTCCCCGGAATGGAGGGACGCTCGGCGGTCCAATCCGGTCCCCACTCGCCGCGTCTACCAGGGCCCCACCACTTGGAGGGTCGTGCTGATTCATGCGTCCCTTGCTGGCTCCATCGACAGCCTCTCCACCCATGCTACCAGCGAGTTGCCACGGATTTCGGGCAATGGTCCCCGGGACCTCCTACGCCTGCGCAAGCTGCCGAACGGCTTGTGTGCCCGGTACCTGCGACTACCACGTGTCCGGCTCGGGCGCCATCTTCGACGCGGAGCTCTGCGAGGTTTGCGTGATTTTCGGCGCCGAGCTAGGCTGCCGACACATCCGCATGCGCGTAGTCATCGACAAGAATGTCGACGCCCGGCACGAATGCTTCACCTACATCCCCGACCAGGTGCCTTACCTGGCTATCCGCACGGTCGACATGCTCGAGAATTTCCTCCGAGTATTCCGCCCACCCCGGGAGGCCGCCTGCTTGCTGTGCCCAGGTCCTCCCGCGTCGGGCTCCAGACCTTCCACACAACTCCTACTCGGACTTCAACTCGGCATTCAAGACCGCCTCCGCGCGTGCCTTCCCCGACCCAGTCACCCGGACAACACCCCTTGATTGTGCGGGCAGCCACTCCGTATGCAAGTACTTCGCGCAGTGGCTTTGGGACCGCTACATGTCGGCATGGGTCATCATCGCCCACGCCGGGCACTGGGCGTGCCGCCGGGACGCGATGGACGCATACTCCAAGAAATCTGCCACCGCAATTCTCCGGCTCATCGCAGCCCTCTAACTACTTCTTCACTGGACCAATGGGCGTGCAGCGGCGTCTTCACAGACACCACTGTTACTCATGATCTCAGGTCATCTCCTACAACACATTGCCTCATGATCTCTTCAGAAAGGCATGTTTGGTGGTGGCATGTGGGCCAGGGCCACAATGGTTTTCTGCAGATGAGGGAAGAGAAGATGAAGACCAAGATCTACAAAATGATAGTTACAATGATTAGTTACAATGATTAGTAAGTGGCAGTTGGATCCGTGACGGAATCCAACTGTCAGCAGACCTTTGACTGTGCCCGGGGCTGTCTAGAAACGACTTGCGTTTGTTAAAACCTGGGGGGCAGCCAGGGCCCTTCCTCACAACAACCAGTTATTCAGCATCTCCCGCCCATCTGCTCCGGGGCAGTGCAGCAGCGTCTTCACAGACACCACTGTTACTCAGTGGCAGGATATCTCCTATACACCCCCGTAAGCAGCCCCCTGTGCGGCTCCCAACACATTGTTTCATGATCTCTTCAGAAAGGTGTGCGAATGAGGGTCACGCATGTCTAGCTTAATTGGCTAGGTATTCCCTCTGCGTAATTCAACACTCGGGTGCAGTGTGTAAGGTCATCAGCACACAGATGTATTTGTGTTTTATGTTGTTTGTATGTGTGCATGATAGATGTAAATAAAGAGCAGCAGGCTTGAGGGAAAACAGAGGTTACTACACTTTTTCAGTTTATATACAATATTGATTGGTGAATATAACAAATTTCAACATGTATATCAATCTCTGGCAGTGTAGACAAGGAGAAAAACAGTTGCTGTAGGGGTGTTGCTGCATCTTCTGCTCCCTAGCTTTGCCTAAATCCGCAGGATGTGTGATCAACTCGGGGCACCCACAAAAAAATGTGGCTGAGACAGCTCCCAGATTTCAACTAGATACGAATCAACAAGCCCTCCTGCTGGAGGACTATGCAGAAAGACGGTGGTGCAGCAATCCGATATGTGTCAAACATTAGCACCACGAGCACCATTAGCACCACATTAGCACCACCATTAGCACCACGCCCCCAGGCCCAGCAGAAGCTTAGACCATACACACCTACTAGGCAGGGGATACTTGGATCATGCTCACAGCAGTACGGTCTCTTGCGCAGCATATCTGCTGGTGGTGCAAAGGAGAGTGAGCCCAATAGAAAGCGACCCGGTGACACTGCCCTACCTATCTTGGGACAGCATAGACAGGTGGGTGTCGAGGGCCATGGTGATCGCATTAAAACTGTATATCTGCTACGGCTTTGCGGATTGGGCTTCCGTGCCTAGAGCAAGCGTGAGACAGACTACATTTCAGGACGAGAAGGCGGACTAAGGTGCATGAAGGGTTGGCATTGCAGCGGCTGAGTAAGGCTCTACCCTTCCTCAGCCTGCCGCAAGAGTGGTTGCGAGCGGGGGGCTTGCCTGCGCAGCAGCCGCCCCGCGTCCAGCAGGATGTTGTGCCCCACTCGACTGCCCTCCACATGCCACAGCAGGTCACGGCGCGCCTCCTGCTGCAGCCGCCACATGCCGCGCCAGCGGTTACCGTGTCCCTGCCCGTGACCGCCAATGAGCACCCGCAGCGCCTCACGCACCGTCGTCTCTGGCTGCGCGAGGAATGCATCATGGTCCAGCCCCAGCACCATGTCACCCCACGGCACCTTGCAAGGGAAGGCCGCAACCTCTGCCTCATAGCGCCCCGCAAGGAAGATCTGTGGCGTGCCACTGGCTACTGCTGCCTCTACTCGGCTGGAGCCTGCGCTGTCCCCCCGCACGTGGACCGAGAACAGGCTCCCCCGCATCATTGCGTCCACTGACTTGCCGGACATCGCCGCCAGCTGGCAGCCTGCCATCTCCGTAGGGTGGCACACATGCAGGGCGGCCGCCTTTGCCGGAGCTGTCTGCCAGGATGTTGGGGGGGAAGACGCCACCCAAGCGGTCCACCACCAGCGGACGCAGCGAGGCGCGCAGCCCGGCCTGCACCTCCGCGCGCAATGTGTTTCCGACAAAGAAGAGTGTGTGGTTGCGGGCCTGCCAGAGAATGGGGTGGGAAGTTCAGCACACACAGAGCCGATTCACAGAGGGACGGACGAACATCATAGTAGGGTTACAGGAAGTCGCTAAATTAAGTGACGTGGTTACTTCAGACTGAGCTCCTACGTTGAAAAACAATAACTTGCACAATGTCACAAGGGGTATTGGAAGCCGAGTGCAAGGATATTGAGGGGTAGTGAGCTGTGCAAGCTCGTGTCAATATCGTGGCGAGGTGTGTACCTGTTTTGTTTTGCCGTTAATTCTCAATTGCTGCTATGGGAGCCCTTCCCACCATTGCACAATCAACTTGTTCGGGTGGTTAGAGCCTTCAAGGCATTTTGACCCGTATCAGCACCTTTTAGTGTATTGACTTGCATTGACCTGATTAGACATTAAGTGGGCTACCTCTGGGCAACTACCAAGGAGTATTACTTTGTTGCGAGCTTGTTTGCCACTTGCATGTTGTGGCTGCAAATATGAAACATCTGTCAGCACTTCAGGTCCGACCATGCGCCAACGGTGAAGCACGTCGAACGCCGAGGGTGCTGTATATATGCTTGCTGGGCAATGCATGCCGTGTCAGCGAGAGGGCGGGGGGGGGGGGGGGGGCCATGCGGGGATACGCACCGCCCGGTACTCTGCAAAGGATGCTTCGCCCTGATCGCCGGCATCGCATGCCACAGTCTCGGGCATACTGTCATCCCCGGAGGGCGATGCAGCGCAGGAGGGCAGCACAGACGGAACCAGGTAGGGGACGGTGAGGACCGCCGCACTCGGCGCCGCCCAGTGCATGAAGCGCCGCCGGCACAGTGCACCGCTGCGCATCACGTGGCCCAGTATGAAGCGGCGTGTCGCGGTCGCAAAGGCGGAGTACACCGACGCGTTATGCGTGCGCGGCTGGTGGCCTGGCTCTAGCAGGAACATGCGGTGCCGCGCACGCCAGTGCGTGAAGACGAGCAGATGGTCGGCACCGCCTGCGCGGGCGTAGTGTGGTGAGGAAGTCAGTTCCTCCGTCAGCGCGGCGATGACCTCGTCGCCACGCAGTCCGTCACACAGCCCGTCGTGCAGCGCAAAGGCTAGCAGGGAGGGCGCCACGAAAAGGTCGGCAGTGTCAGGGTCGCGCGTGCGCCAGGGGTGGCTCGCAAGATGCTGGTGCAGGAAGAGCTCAGGTCCCAGGTGTTGCGCCAGGTCACCGCCGCTGGGACGCCGCCCTAGCGCCTGCAGTGCCGCTAGCAGCCCTGGTCGCCGGCAGCGCTTGGCGATGGGGAGATCCAGCAGGTAGAATCTCACGCTTGGCGGCGGCGGTGAGCACTCAAGGCTGGTCGAGCTGTTGCCGCCTAAGGAGCCACCAGCGGCCCCGCAAGCCGCTACCAATACAACTGCCTGCATAATCAGCCTGGAGTGGGGGCCACGTTCGCCTCCCATATTATCCGTCACCTCCCCGACGTTCGGCCGCCCGATACGCGGGAGGGGGGGGAGGGGGGGTTATGCGCTACAGTGCCGCCAGGTCCAGCCCTCTTGCGTCGTTGTCACGCCAAGTCTGCGAACTAGAGTGGCTCTGCCCTGTCCCCCTCCGCGGCCTCCGCCGGAAATATATGGCAGCTGCTCGTAGGCGGTGACGAATTGTCTCGATTGCGGACTAAAACACGTCTCGTTACTGCTGGCCCGGAAAAGTGTGACGAAGTCTACACTCGGGGCGCCAGCGCGGTGTCCTGCCTGGCGGGGTGGTAATGGGGAGGAGGGGTTGGCTGTTTCTGGGTTGAGCGTCGTAACGACGAGTTAGTCGTGGCGGTGATGCATGTCGACGACCAAACATGCCGCCCCGCGCGTTTTCCCCGAAAGCGGCTCCCTGCGAGCGAGCGCAAAGAGAGGCGCGGCACTGGTAGCGCTAAATAAGGTCGATCCACAACACCGCGCCCGTCGCAGCGCCGCCATAGTCGCCCAGCGCATCCGACAGGGACCCGCAACAGCAATCTGCGCAGCGCGAATAATAAGTAGGGGTCGCTAGTGGGTACGGTCAGTAAGTCGGATTTCGGTATGCAACACACAGTGGACGACAGGGTTAAGGAGGGTGAGCGCGCCCTTGAGGCGCTCGATTCGGTATTTATGGTCCGTGGAGGGGACATAATTCCCATTAATGATCTAAGAGGCATATCATACGGACATCGCGTCATCAGATAATCCTGTCATCGGATAAATACTCGCACCGGAGCGTGCCACGTCGTAACTGATGACATGCCCCGCGCCGCTATCTGATGACAGACCCGCGTGTATACTGTACACGGGGGCATTTCCATTTGGAAATGCCCCCGTGTACAGTATACACGCGTCATCAGATAGCGGCCTCGGCCAGCCCATTTTCAAAACATTTTCGCCCAGTCTACCTACCTGCCCGGCACCCGCCGACGCCATGGCAGGCTCCACCGAGCAATCTCCGCAACGGACAGCCAGGCGGGGCGAACCCACATGGGAGACCCGCCCTCCCCGCACTATGGGGGGTCATGTTTCCCCTGGGTTCACGGTTTCGCCGCGGGAGCTACGCGCGAAGGCCCGTGCACTGGCGGGGCGCAGCGGCCGCAGCCCTGGCGCCTCGCCCGCCGCCACCGCGCTGCGCCCGTCTCGCCCGCCCGCGCGTGGTCATCCCTCGACAGCCGGCGCAGTGCCTGATCCTTGTCTCGCTTCTCGTTGCCTGCACGGTTAGGATGGCGTGCGCTCGCGTGGCCATGGGGCGTGGCCCCGTTGTCATCCTCATCGGTGTACGCTTCGTCTGTATGCGGTGTGTCCATGTCTATGTCCAGTGCGGCCCCGGCAATGGCCAGCATCCGAGGGTACGCGCTGCCCTCCGACTGCGCGTTGCCGTAGGTAAGTGCAAGCCCTTTAACTTCGTCTACGGCAAAGCTGGGACGCTCCATGACTGTCCAGTGTGGATGGGCGGGACGGACGGGGCGAGAGACACGAGGGAAAAGATGGTGTTTGCGGGCCCGATGGCGGCGGCGGAACTAGAAGCGCCGGTCGATTTCTTGCGATATCTGATGACAGACCAACGCATCTTGATATTTGTCCGTATGAATCACATCTCTTGTCATGCGTTAGCGTTGTCGACGTGGCAGCCCGCGGTGCGCGAACGGTAGATGATGACAAGGATTATCTGATGACGCGATGTCCGTATGATATGCCTCTAAACTAGTTTATGGGGTTTCCTTCCTTGACCTAACCGCTTTTCAGCGCTACAAGTGCTGCTCAGTGGTACGGGAACTAGGCACCTGTCGTTGCGCCCTTTTTGGGTGCAGCACGAGTAGACATAAAAGCAGCCATAACAGCTGAGCATGCCATCTTCCAGTTTTCGCTGCGTTCCACGCAGCGATGGTAAAGCTGTCTCGTAACCTGTTCCGAGCAAGGTCCCCCCAGGTTGTTATTCAAGACCACACCCGGCTCACCACCCGTGTGTGATATTCTCATCCGTACGTCCGTGCGTTACCATGCCAGATGGAGAAGAACCCGTCGTTGAGCCGACGCTCGAGTCGCTACACGCAGACATGAAGGCCCAATCTACATTACCGCGCGAGCTTGCAACAGCGTTGGCCCAACCGATGGCTCGTGAGCGCGTTGTTGATGGAGAAGGGGCACATAGCTCCGGTTCCGGGCAACGCATCGCGGGACAGCCGACAGGCAGCGGGGGAGCCGCAGAGCGCCCCGACTTGCTAGAGCTAGCCCAGAGCGGCCGTGTCGGAGGATGACGAGGATGACTACCTCGCGGTGCCAAAGCTACTGCAGCGAGCAGAGTCTGGTTATGAGGCCGTTCGACCGGTCAGCCGAGTGCCTGGACTCTTCCCCTTGAGCACCGACCTAACGAACGAGTACCTCAAGCAGGATGACCGGCGTCTGCCGGCCCAGGAGGAGTATCTGTGGATGTCGTGTTTCGGCGCCCACATGGCCGCGCTTTTCGTGGCTCTCGACGAGCTGCTGCCCTACGTCCTTGCTGCCAGGCAGTCAGGACTTCACCCCCTTTCTCGCGAGAGCTCGGAACCACGCCGAAGCCATCGACAAGGCGTTTCGCTTTCGTTTGATTGGCCTTCCTACGGAGGCTTAATGAGGTCAAGCGTGTGCACGGTGACCAAGGTGTTCTGGACGTGCTGCGAGCCCAGCACTTTCTGCTTGCTTTTGAGCATCTGGGTTCCGCGATTTTTGGGGACCTCATGAGGGACTACGAGCGTCACGTCTTCGAGGCGACCGTGCGTGGCCAGCAACGCAAACGCAACCGCTACTGCTCGGGTAGCGGAAGCAGTTCCAGGACGCGGGCGTGGACGAGGGCGTGGCGGTGGACGTGGGCGTGGCCGCGAAAGTGAGCACGAGTGACGGTGTGAGGCGCCTTTCGTCGGAGTTGCTGGAGCTTTGCAAGGACACCTTTCGGTGACCGCCGCAAAGCGCACCCTTGCAGCTCAACGGCGGGATGAACGCCATGTGTCAGGACCTGACCCCCCACCTTACAGACTTCATTTAGACCTTCCTCGGTGCGGCGCTTCTTACAGCTACAGCCAAGTGCGGCTCAACCATCCGCACACATGCACACGCACGGCGGCTCAACCAACCGCCTCCCGTACCATTTCATCACTGCGTCCATCGGTTGTCACACTGCGTGTTACAACCGGTTCGCAACGACCAAGCTTCGCGCGTGTACGTTACGCGCGTGACAAGCGCTACGAGCGCGAAGGGCGCGCGAGGCGGCCCTCCTACCTGAACCTAGCCCCGCAAACCCGTGCTGGTGCTACTGCAAACCCGTCCAGGAACTACCGGCCAACCGCCGGGAACCTAACCGCTGCTGCCGAGTACTTTGCAAATAGCAGTCGCCTCCCTGGTACTATATCGGTATGACGACGCACTTACATACGTAATTGACGAGTCCGAGGCTGTCGCTCCTTGGGCTGCTTAACTGCGATCTCGACTGCATGATGCTTTCGGCTCAAACGAGTTAGGACAGCGGACGTTCGACCTGCCCTCCGGCTCCCTCACCGCTCAGACACTCAAGAGCTACGCCGGCAGGCTACTGTCTCAGTTCGCGGAGTTTACGCACCGACTCCGAGAACATCAGCCCGCTCGAGGCGACTACTACTAGTGTCGTCCGGTACGTTGCCTGGATTGGTGAGCGAGGACACATTGGAGCTAAGTCACTGCAACCCTACATGTCTGCAATCAACACGTTCTTCGAGTTGCACAACCTCGACCCAATCGCCAAGGACAGCCTACACCTTACTGCAGCTAGACGTGGGCTGATGCTGCGGCAGCGCCGTCTGGAGGACGCCCCTTTGCGAGTTCCTCTGCCTGCTGATGTAGCTTACAGATTCGTCGAGAAGGCCGAGTTAATTACGTCTGCTCCCACCACATAGTACCAGCACGACTTCCCAGCCCTCAGGGCCTCGGTTGTCAACTTCATGTTCTTGCCAGAGGACTTACTGGCGTTTCATGCCGAGTGCGGGACGTGCATGTCGACGATTATTACATTACCATGCAGGTGTACCGCGAGAAAGGTCGCGCTGGTTGACGGGGACCCGACGACCTGCGCGTGCTTCTCCTTCCGGTGTCAGAACGCCCCCGAGTTGCACGCCTCCTGCACCACTTCATCGACAACGTACAGTCCGTTCCCCTTGTTATTGTTGCCTTGGCTGAAACAAACTTCTGGGTGGCCACCCCAAGCGAGCAGTCAAAATCTTGGACCGCCGCTACCATTTCGGACTGGATGTCTACAGCCATCCGTCTTGTCGGTGCTGCCACTCCCGCCGGCACTTCCTGGACCTCACACAGCCTTCACAAGGGAGCAACGTCTGCTGCCAATGCCATCGGAGCTCCATTGTCCCACATTCGCTATCGAGGCGGCTGGGCCACTAACTCCGACGTCGTTCTGGTCTACATCGACCCCAACGTTCTTCCTTCACCTTGCGCATGGTTCTTCATTGGCCACATCGCCCCCCTACGCCACTTCAAGTCCAGCAGGACTCCGCAGCGGTGGCCTTCCCGGTGCCTCCTTCATGACCAGGCGCCACCCCTTCTCCGTCAATCCACCGCTCTCTCAGTTCGCTCATGACTGGCAAAACCAGACACAACTTTGAAATGATGTAAGCTAGTTTATGGGGTTTCCTTCCTTGACCTAACCGCTTTTCAGCGCTACAAGTGCTGCTCGGTGGTACGGGAATTAGGGACCTGTCGTTGCGCCCTTTTTGGGTGCAGCACGAGTAGACATAAAAGCAGCCATAACAGTTGAGCATGCCATCTTCCAATTTTCGCTGCGTTACACGCAGCGCCCTCCTTGACTCCGTTTTCCCTCCACGCTTTTCACTTTACCTTCTTGGCAATTTCGGCTCTTGACTATGTAAAGCAGCCTGTGCGACCTTTTTGGCAAATCAAGACTCAACTCTGAAATGTGTGTGTGTCTGTTTTTAGTGCCTGTGTTCTGCCGTTTTAACTGACGGGTGTGAAGTATGGGGCATGGATAGGACTAGCGGCGCGAATAAATTACAAGCCGTACTCAGTTAGGGCTTGCGGTGCCTCATTGGGGTGGGTAAAAACTCCCCTGGGGTGGCCACTACACCGATGCTGCGGGAGTTGGATATTGCGCCCTTAGAGGCTACGGCCGCTGCGGCACGGGCTCGGGCGTTCCGTAAAGCATCCGACTTGAAAACATGTATATCCCATTTAGTAGATCAACCAAGTCGGGTGCGCCCTAACACGTGGACGTCGGGGACAGTGCGGTGGTTAGATCGACTAGCTAGGGCGAACGTAGGGCTAGCTGAGGGGGCGCACCTTCCACTTGGGTGGAGGTCACTAGCCGCGCGCGATGCCGCTAAACTAGTAAAGGCATCGGTGTGGGCGCGCTACGAATCGTCGGCATCGTTAGCACGCAATAAAACTTGGGGTATATATGTCCATGCGTCTTATGCGTCAAACCCGTTGCCACGGTACGGTATGGGTATCCCCGCGGGGGTTGTGGCCGGGCTGCACATTATGATACAAATACGCACCCGAGTATTTCCCACTGCCCGCCGATTGGCCCGGATCCATGCCATGCCTGAGCGGTTCCTGGGGCACTGCCCTGCATGTGGCGGAGGTGAATCTGAGACTATCGAACATATGTTAGTGGATTGCCCGCGGTGGGGGTATCACCGTAATAATTTGGGGTTGTTAGTTCCGGAGTTCAGGGATTTTATTAGTAGTCATGTTATTGCGTTAACACTACCCGTGGACTTCACTGCCTTTATTTTGGACGGGATCCCCCGTCCGTTAACGGCGCCTTGGATTTTACTGGGAATGGGAAGTTTATCCAGCTATGGCGTCGGGCCCTCCCTCGCTCACATTGCCTGCGTTGTTGCACATGTATCGTACTCCCGAAATGCTTTGCTCCGCGGGTTGGGGTTTGCCCCAATTCGCATTACTAGAATGGGTCGACGCCCAAACGGGTAGGGTAGACCTTTCGTGGTCAGTGCCGGGTAATTTCATGGCAGTGTTTTAGACGGTGATCCAACAGTGTTGGAAATTCGTCACTGGTCTTCAATTAGTCTTGCGGAATGCTTCGGGAATTTGCTTGATGACTATAACTGAGCGTCGCCTACCCATGGCTTTCCGTAACTGGATTGCTGCCTAAACGGCCGCCGTAAAGACGATCATGCAAGGGGGCAATCCTGTCCCGGGGGCAAAAAATAATTAAGTAGTGGATGCGATGCTGCTGTAGTGCATGCGAGTCTGGCTTTGCCAAAATAGTGCGAAGGCTGTGTTCCACGGAAAAGCGCCATTGTATGGCTACCTGTAGGAAGGTTCAGCGAAAGGGGAGGGAATGTCGGAGGAGGAGCCCGCAGGGCGGAGGCGGAAAACCAGAGGGCGCTGCCGAAGGCGGCGAGCTGGAAGATGGCAGACGAGCTGCTGGTGGCTGTCCTACGTAGCTCCCCGGCCGGGAGCGCAGGGTTCACGGGCGATGGGGCAGCCCGTACCAAAAGCCGATGGTATCAGTTACTTAACCGGTTGAAACCACTAACAGACCGGACGGGTCCCACTAGGACAGTTATAATCCGTTAAGAAACCCCATAAACACGTTTACATCATTCAACATGCATTCGAGTCTGGTTGTGCCAGTTTACACGCGGTCCGTTTACGACTGCGAGCGTAGGCACTCGGCAGGCGTGCCAACCAGACGAAGGCGGAAGATGTCTTGAGTTGTAGAAGGGGTAGCGACTATCGCAACGAGAGGTTCAACCTCGATCGAGGCGCAGGCGCATCAGACGCGGACGGGACATGTTGACGCCGCATGACTTAGGCCGGACGTGTCGCAAAATAAGGCGCCGTCTCCTGACGGCGCCCTGCAGCATTTGCCGCGAGCTGTGGTTGCGTGCGGCACGAGCCGGCACTGCATGCCGGTAGAAGCATGGGTAGAAGTGGCCAAGTTGGCGACGAATACCGCTGCGAAGCAGTGGCACAGGTACCAGTAGGACGAATACCGCTGCGCGCTTGAGCGAGCAAGCGCGCCGCGTACAGCCAGATGAAGTACTGGTACGATGTACCCGACGCGATGGTGACTCTGCACATGTACTAGCTAGCGATGCACGTTACGAGGGGTGGACACGTAACAACACGCCAAGACAGCGATATAATGCGGGTGCCATCACCAACGGTGGTTGTTTCGCCCCCTCGCGCGAAGGGCGGCGGGTGAAACGCACGACGCTGAGGGGCGCGGGAACGTGGGATCATGTGTGGTCGTGTCGTATCGGCTCTTAGGTGTGTCGGGGTTGGTTGCCGGCGACGCCGCAGAAGACCCGCCGACTCGGTAAGCTGCCGCCGTGGGTCTTTCTTCGCGGAGAGCGGCTGCTGACCACCCCACAAGGCGCAGGCTCAAGATGACGCCACGAAACGCACAAGTCGCGTTACGTGGCGGAGCTGTCCCCCGGCGGACAGCTCGTGTTGTCACAAATGAGATGTCGTAACGTCGGGAGCGCGTTGGCCGGCGTAGAGGCCCTTGTAGCCTATGCCGGCCCGTAACGTTGCCAATGATGTCGGGGCGAGGGTGACGACGAGGCGGCCGTTGCTGCTGCACCAGCGACGGTCGCCAAATTCCCAAACCTAGAGTCGGCCACGGGTATATTAGTACACCACGAGACGCCATGCACGCCAGCAGGTGGTAGAGCTGCCCCCCGGCGGGCACGCAGCTGCAGGTTGTCGTGGTCCTTTTGACGACGACGCTGCGGTAGGGGGCGTCGGAGACGCGTCGGGACGAGCCGCACAAACGCCTCCCTCTACGACCATAGCAAACGTTGCTGGAGTATAATTGGGGCGAGGGCAACGGGTCCTCTCAAAACACCGGCGCATGAGCGGGGCCACCCCCGTAACGGACCAATTACGCGAGTAGATTTGGAAAATCACAACATGTAACGACCGTTGATGCCACGACGCCTTGATGCCAGGACACGCGGACCGGGTTGCAGTGTCTTGCGGGACAACAAATGGTCGCCCCGACGACACGGACGTCTTCCTCGGTCCGGGCCGATTTGTTGCGGTAGGCGTAGTTGTCGTCGTTGACAACCGTGACGAGCAGCGGCCATGGTGCCGAGCGCGTCCACCTCACCTAACCACACGAGTTGTCTACTGCGACATGCCCCGAAGGCATGTAATGCGACTCTACTACGAGTATTGAGGTTAACCCCCCCCCCCCCCCCCCCCCACCCAACGGGGACCCCCAGCTCCAATCCCTTGCCGTGCGCATCGCTACCCGAAAACGTCCCGGCTGCAAAGCCATGGCAAAAATAGACAACGACCTCGGGCGCACGAGAAGGGAAAACCGCATTACCGAGGGGTTGTCTGTCGATGCCTAATGTTGTAACGCATGTGCGCGGCACGACGACTCACTACCGGGTGGATGAACCTCGGTGCGGACTTGTGGAGCCTCAGTGACCTTCGTGCGCACAAGTATGCGAAGCCGCTGCCGAAGGCAACAAGCTTGAAGATGGCAGACGAGCTGCTGGTGGCTGTCCTAAGTGGCTCCCCGGTCGGGAGCGCATGGCTCGCGGGCGATGGGGCAGCCCGTACCAACAGATCAAGATGGTACCAAAAGCCCGTACCAAAAGCCCGATGGTACCGGTTACTTAACCGCTTGAAACCATTAGCACACCGTACGGGTCGCACTACGACAATTTTGATACGTTAGGAAACCCCATAAACACGTTTAGATCATACCCGTAAAGCTAGAGGTGATAGCGACCGATCATCCTTGTATGCTGTTGTCAAGCAAATAAGGTTACAAATCCGCAAGTAATGATTAATTCATCCGGGCATAAGAATGAAATAACGATTGTAGTACGCGAGGCAAGCCACTCAAAACTCCCCGAAAAGGTGCTTTGGCATTATTCCAAGCCTTTAGGGGGGGGGGGGGGGGGAGGGGGCGCGGCACATGGCCTAAGAAGCAGACCCGCAAATTTGAACGAAGTGAGGGAGGGTGGGCGTGGCTGTCGCGGCACGATCCCATGATGGGTGCATCGCGACAAAGGAAGCAAGGTGGGGACAGACAATCCCCTTGCGCTTTTAACCACACGACGAAGCAACATGCGGGAGCAACGCTACCCGAGAAAGCTTCGTCGAGAACCGCACGCGGGTGGTTTTGTACGGGAGTACAGTGTCGATGCATCTCCTCCAGACGCCGCGGGGTCGATGCGGCTCCTCGGGCGGTATGGCGTATTAGCACCGGACATATTAGCACCGTATTTGTGCCGTACCGCGCATGCTAAGTAGACGACAAGGGAAAGGTAACCCCACCTTCTAGTAGTTAACATTTCAAGGAAGCAAGGGCGGGGGCGGAGGCACATTGCCAACATCTCTTGGGCGCCGGCCACATGGCGCCGGCCGGGCGGGAGAGCAGCGACCGCCCAAGAGAGAAACGGCTCGCTACCCTCGCACGGCGGGGCGTGCGAAGGGCGGGCGGGGGGAAGCGGACGATGTAGTCCGTAGCCAGCTCCATGCAGCGACGGATCGATGGCGTCGACCAACTGAGTGTCTAGGGGCGGCGAAAGCGACCGGGGCACAAGTGCATCGGCCGCTCGTTGGCGCCGAGCAAATGCTTGCGCATACCGTGAAAGCCGCCGGGCGGGGCGCAGGATGCAGTGGCGGCACAATGGGGCCGGCCATCCGCGTGTCCGGTCCGCGGTTGCGACCGGGGCACATCGATGGTGCAGGGCCGCGGAAGCGACCGGGACACAAAGTGCAGTGGCGGTCCGTTGGCGCCGACCCGCTGCGTGCCTGGGGTTGCGAAAGCAACCGAGGCACCTTGTGCAAAGGCCGCCCGTTTGCGCCGACCAGTTGCGTGCGCATGCCGCGGACGGAGGCGACCGGGGCGCATGCTGGTGCAGGGACGGCGTGACGGCGCCGACCAGCATCGTGCCCCAATCGCGGAAGGGACCATGGCACACGGTGCGTTGGCGGCCGGTTGGCGCCAACCGGATGCGTGCGCATGCCGCGGAAGTGACCGGGGCGCAGGGTGCAATGACGGCGCTTCGTCGCCGACCGGCTGCGTGTGCATGCCGCGGAGGCGATTGGGGCACGTGACACAGAGATCTCTGTGTCACGTGCCCCAATCATCGACGGCCCCAGTAATCGTCGACGGTATGACGGCGCCGACTAGCTGCGTGCCCGGGCCGCGGAAGCGACCATGGCACAAGGTGTATTGGCCGCTTGATGGCGCCGACAACTGCGTGTCCGAGGCTGCGAGAGCAACCGAGGCACAACGTGCAGCGGCGACCCCTTGGCGCCGACCAGCTGCGTTCCCGGGCCGCGGAAGCGACCGGGACACATGATGCAGTGGCGGTGCGTTGGAGGCGGCCAGCTGCGTGCATGGGGCTTCGAAAGCAACCGAGGCACCTCTTGCAGAGGTGGCCCGTTGGCGCCAACAAGCCGCGTGCGCATGCCGCGGGGACGACCGAAGGCGCATGGGAGCATGGACGGTCCGACAGCGCCGACCACCTGCGTGCGCATACCACAAGAACGACGGGGGCACATGGTGCAATGACGGCCTGACGGCGCCGACCAGCTGCATGCGCAGGCCGCGGAAGCGACCGAGGCACATCACTGTGAGATTCAGATGTGACGTAAATGTGCCCTACTGGTGACGAACGACGACATACGGGGACGATACGGGACGGACGAGGGACGTGGATTTCATACCCAGTAGCGACGACTATCGCGCGCGACCTGTAAAGTACTATATGAATTTCTCGTTTCCATAATTTCATCAAATTGATATGCGCACGCGGGCTCGCGTGTCGCCCGCCGACGCGGAGCACCCGGGCTAAGTACAGGCGGATGTACGCACTCATTGCACATCGCCGCACATCGCTGACCGCACATCGCTGACCGCTGACCCCGCGGTGTGCCGCGATGTGCGGCACGACGGGCGGAGGTGTGGGCGGATGTAGGTGGTACGGTAGGTGGTAGGCGGTAGGTGGTGTTCGTAGGTGCGCGTTTTAATGCAGCCGCCCTAACTGCTGATGATTGTGTAACGCCCCAGCACGCGCATGAAGTACGGGGTCGCCTCACGGTCACCGCCGCTCACCGTTGAATCAAGCGCGGACAGCCGCGCACTCGCATCTGTGTTGCCTGCCGGTGGTGGGTTACATCCACCCCAACTCTCAACCCCCCCCCCCCCCCCCCCGCCCCCCGCGCGCGGCAGCAGGCATGCCGGCAAAGGGATGGATAGCGAGTGTGTCGAAGGATGGCGTGTACACATGCAAGCACTGCCACGGCATCGTGACGGGTAGTAGTGAAAGGACGGCGCGAGAGCGGCACTTCCGGAAATACCCGAACTGTAGCCACTCGTTGAAGCGTGCGGCTAAGTTGCGCCGCAAGGCCGCCTTATCACAAGGAGCAGCAGCAGGGGCGGCAGCAGCAGCAATAGCAACAGCAGCAACAAGCGCGGCAGCAGGAGTAGCTGCAGCCGTCGGAAACGGCCCGCCGGCGCCGGTCTCGGACGACGGCGGCTCGAAGGTGGACGATGTGACGGGCGTGGGGGAGGACCCCGTTGGCGAAGACGGTATGGACATCGACGCGCCTGCGTGGCCGCCGGCGGGCGTCGAACCCGCGATGAGGGCGTGATATGGAAAGGCGATCCCGGCGACTTCTACATGAAGGTCATCGCCAAGAAGTTCCGGGGAGTATGGCACTACGGCGTGATAACCGGCGTCGTTACCGAGTGGGTGTTGGAGGACTACGGCGGGGCGACCCAGTGGCGCGCTGTTTTCGAGGACGGTGACATTGTGGACCTTCTGCGTTCAGAGGTGAGTGGGCCCGGCCTGCGTGCTGGTGGCACCACTCAACTGCGGTTGTATGGAATCACACGCACCCGCCCGGTCGGCGTGGCAGGTTGTGGAGGCTATGGCGGCTGCCCAGGAGCACCCCCCTGTGGATGCGGACGGGGAGGCTCGCTTGGTAACCGTCCATCAAGGCGATGACTTGTCCAGTGAATCACGCACCTTGCCCGGCGTGCGTTCAACACAACCCGGCTGGCGGAGGCCAAGCAGAACACTGGCTGCCATGGCGTGTGCCATGTGCATGTGGTCCTGGGCTATGTCAGCATGATCAACCTCTTCCCCCTCGCGCCGTTCCACCTGTTTTTTTTTGGCTTGGGAAGGGACTTCTGGAGGAAATTTGTCACCGTGCAGGGCCACATTGGATTCCGAGCTATGAAGCAGGAAGACCGGCGCCAGGCTTTAGTCCCGATACCCAGCAACTTTGAACGCGGGTTGCGCCCTTCGTTTGCAGTGTCCAAGAATCGAAAGGTAACCCCCCCCCCCCCCCCCCCCGGGCGTGGGCGTGGGCGTGGGCGTGGGCGTGGGCGTGGGCGTGACGGCATTCCCCTCCATGACTGCAGGGTCAGGCAAGGTGACGGTGCAGTCCGGCTGGGTCATGGAGGACTGCTTGCACCACATGGAAACGTTTTCCATTCTTAACGCCGGTCCGCTGCTCGAGGAGGCCCGGGTGAAGGCGATCATGACCGAGAAGGAGCTTCGCGTCCCCAGGCGGTGCTTGGGCACATGTACAAGCGCATGCAAGGAGCTGCGTGGTTCGTCACGCGGTGGGGGTTGCAGAATGTGGTGACGGAGGAGGACGGCCCCGAGCGCAAGGCGCAGGTGGACGCGCTCACTAGGGAGGGGAGGACTCGATACCCCGCGCGGCGCCAAGGCGCGGCGGCCGGGGCAGCGCGGCGCCAAGGCGCGGCGGCCGGGGCAGCGCGGCGCCAAGGCGCGGCGGCCGGGGCAGCGCGGCGCCAAGGCGCGGCGGCCGGGGCAGCGCGGCGCCAAGGCGCGGCGGCCGGGGCAGCGCGGCGCCAAGACAGCGCATACAGCGGAATCGGCGGAAAGGGATGCATTACAAGCTGTGGACGGCAGCCGCTGAAAACTATGCGGTCATGCCGCAACAACCCCAGCACTGGCTTCTGGATACCTCTGATCTGGCTGACGGCGGCGGGCTGCGGGATGCAGGGCCGCATGACTGAGGTGGCGGTGCTGGTGAGCCCGCAGAGTCTGCATGCGGCGGAGGCGGCGCAGCCGCATAGGCACTAGACAATGCTCTGAAGCGAGCCCCAATTGTCTGCCCAGCGCCTGCCCCAATGTAACGCACCAGCTTGGCAGCAATTGGCAGCTCTTTTGCCCCCCCCCCCCCCTCCACCCCACAGACACACTACCAATACCAGTTTCTCATCCCGGCGGGCAGTTGATGCGTATACCCAGGCTTGTGCGTACGCGGTGCGGGGGGGGGGGGGGGGGGGGGATCACTATAGCTAAGCTAGTGATGTGAGATATGAGTGCAGCAACAGATATTGTGCAAGATATAATACGATGGCATGCAAGCGGGTCCCCGCTCTTCCACAATCATTGGCCCTGCTCCCTCTTGCCCCGCCCCCGGTGCCCTTTAGCTGCTCTCAGCATCCCGAGTGGGATGGGCGGGGCAGCGGTTGCTACCGAGTGAGGCGTAGCATCGTTTGCAGTAGCAACGCAGCCTTTCCGGTGTGACGCCGCCTGGATGTAACCCAGCAGTACGCGCAAAGTGCAAGTGCAAGCTGCTGATGGCGGGGATCCCGCGCGGGGGGGGGGGGGGGGGGGGGGCAGCGGCTGTGGGATAGGCGCGGCAGCGGTTGCTACAGAGTGAGGCGTCGCATTGTTTGCAATAGCAACGCAGCCTTTCCGGTTGCATAGTGTGACGCAGCCTGGATGTAACCCAGCAGTACGCGCAAAGTGCAAGTGTTACACGTCCGTGTGCCCCACCCAATGACATTGCGCCCGACCTCACTGACGGCATGTCTCGCTCTCCTTCAGCTCCTGGGCCGTCCGCCGCCTCACCCTGCGCACCCTACCAGCCGCGCGTGCCTTCTCGGAAGCCTCACACACGGCGGCGCGAGTCGCGTCGTGGAACGCGTCCCTGACATGGCGGAACTCCGCCCTCTTGGTGGCCGTGGTCGGGCAGGGGACTGCCCGCTGATGGGTCGCCATGCATGGGTACTTGGGGCCGCACAAAGCCGGGGTGCC
Organism: Tetraselmis striata; assembly: GCA_006384855.1. Taxonomy (NCBI): domain Eukaryota; kingdom Viridiplantae; phylum Chlorophyta; class Chlorodendrophyceae; order Chlorodendrales; family Chlorodendraceae; genus Tetraselmis; species Tetraselmis striata. The sequence goes on from VCJN01000349.1 coordinate 89,318, forward strand.
GTCGCAGCAACACTCCCAGTCCGTCCGTTGGCCGCAGTCCACGCATGACGGGCGTCCGGCCAGGACACGCACATGATAGTGCATGTGGCCGCCTCCCGCCACTGCTCGTAGTGCTCCGGTCAACATGGCGACGAGCAAGTCGGCATGTCCCGCAGGTGGCTGCGGGGCGGGTGGCGCGAGCGCAGCCTCGCTCGCCTCGACAACCCCCTCAGCCCGATCAGTCGCCTCGACCACGGCCTCCTCCGCCTCCTGACGCGGCGCACCAGGCGCATCATCGTCGCCTGGCAGGGCGTCCCCCCCCGCAACGGCGCCGTCGGCGGTGGCCGACGCCGTCGTGGCGGGGTGTTGTGAGGAGGTGGCCCTAGACATAGGTGGGGCCGGCACCGCCATGTGTTGCTCCACATGCGGTGCGGTTCCTGACGCGACAGCTCCGTCGCACCAGTACCGGCGCCGGCACCCCACGCACGCCTGCTGGGCTTACCACCAACCGGCATGTTTTTTGGGAGGCGGTTCATCCGCGTCGGAGGTGAGCGGCGGTGCCTGTGTGGGTGTGGATACTGCCCGGCCATTAGGGCTCCCGCCGCCTGTCGCTCCGCCGACCCACGCCGCGGCGTGTGCTGCGCCCCGCATAGTCGCCTCGAATATAATATACATGACGCGGGGATGGGGGGGGATTCGTGCGTTTCGTATGTCGGCGGAAAGGCGTGCGAAGCTGCGGCTGGCGAAGGTGGTGGAAGTAAGCGTGGCGGCGTCGGCGGCGTATTACCGTGCGTGCATGCGTGCGCAACCCCGCGGCAGCAAGCGCCGGACTCGGCGTGTGCCAGCGGCAGAGCTGCGAAGCCATGGACACGGTACGGGATGCCAAGTCTGGCTAAGCAACTGCCGAGGCTGGCGGCTTAACCCCCATGTCCGGCGGTTGAGGGACGGAAAGTGCGTAGAAGTTGATCGGGAAAAAGCGGGCATATAAGCCTGGCTGTGCTAGGTTCCTATTAAGTAATGGCGGTTTGTGCTAAGTAATTCTTAGGGGTAGACCATGCAGCGCAGGTAGGGGGCGGTATAAATGAGGCCGGGCACATATACTGCTCCACGAAACGACACTATCGCACGTGTAGTTGAATAGACCCCCCCCCCCCCCCCCCCCCCCCGCCGGGTCGGCCCGCCGGGTCGGCCCGCCGACCCGCCACGGCATGTAATATTTGTCATGCATCGCCGGGGTATGTGTGAGTGGATGCCCCGCCGCCACATCCCCCCCCCCACCCCCCCCCCCCCCCCATTTACACTTGTGCACTCATTAAGTTTGGGCTGGTTTCGGAGCAGTACATGTACGTATGTATATACATACAATGGAACGTAGGACCTGCGCGGAAAGAGGGGGGGCTGGCGGAGTGCGTTGGGGGTGCGTAGAGTAGCGTGTTGGTGAGATTCGGGGTGCATCGGACGCCGGATGCCCATCCACCCAGCGTAAAAGACGCCTACGTAATATTCACACTATATATATTCACACGCAAATGTGTGAAAACCGGACATTCCGTGCCGGATGGGTGGGAATACGGCGTCCGATGCAGCCAAAACCCCAGCAACACGCTATTCTGTGCACCGCCAATGCACTCCGCCAGCACCGCCTCATTCTCTGTCGATTTCGAAAACGCCTTCACATTACCCACCGCTAATTGCAATTGCCACCGTGTAATGTTGTCACGATGTGCGCACACAACAACACTTACTACCGGTTCCGACGCGGATGGAGGCGAGGCTTGCGGAGTGCGTTGGGGGTGCGTAGAGTAGCGTGCTGCAAATAATTGGGGTGCATCGGACGCCGGATGCCCACCCACCCGGCGTAAAAGACGCGGAATATTCACACTTTATTAACACACAAATGTGTGAAAACCGGACATTCCGTGCCGGATGGGTGGGAATACGGCGTCCGATGCAGCCAAAACCCCAGCAACACGCTATTCTGTGCACCGCCAATGCACTCCGCCAGCACCGCCACATTCTCTGTCGATTTCGAAAACGCCTTCACATTGTCCACCGCTAATTGCAATTGCCACCGTGTAATGTTGTCACGATGTGCGCACACAACAACACTTACTACCGGTTCCGACGCGGATGGAGGCGAGGCTTGCGGAGTGCGTTGGGGGTGCGCAGAGTAGCGTGCTGCAAATAATTGGGGTGCATCGGGCGCCGGATGCCCATCCACCCGGCGTAAAAGACGCGTAATATTCCCACTGCTTCATTAACACACAAATGTGTAAAAACCGGACATTCCGTGCCGGATGGGTGGGAATACGGCGTCCGATGCAGCCAAAACCCCAGCAACACGCTATTCTGTGCACCGCCAATGCACTCCGCCAGCACCGCCTCATTCTCTGTCGATTTCGAAAACGCCTTCACATTATCCACCGCTAATAATTGCAATTGCCACCGTGTAATGTTGTCACGATGTGCGCACACAACAACACTTACTACCGGTTCCGACGCGGATGGAGGCGAGGCTTGCGGAGTGCACTTGCGGTGCACAGACTAGCGGGAGACAAGACCCATTGTCGCTTATTTACAAGCACGGGCGGTGCTGCCAGACCTGATCGTCTACGGCCGATATAATATTCACACTATATTAACATCGGTGCACACCGCCGCACACCGCCGCACACCGCCGCACACCGCCGCACAACGGTGCGCGCGCACATTTGTCGCACACATTATCCCGGATTCACTCGCCGTATCCATTACGCCGTGCTACTTCAACAATAAACATTGCGAAATTACACCGACACAATGCCGCACCGACTAGCTCTTGACAATACGTGCATATAAATAGTAGTGGCGCGCTGCTCCTCGCCTCCAATGTGTCGTTGACTGCTGCGGAAGGCGGTCGTCGACTGGGTGTCAGTTTCTCCACCTCGGCCGCCCCCCCCCCCCCCCCCCCGCCCCCCCCCCCCCCCCCCCTTCACCGCTCACAGCGCCATGGCCGACCTCGCCCCCCCGGGCAAAAGTGGGCGGCGAGCCTTGTTGTCTCGCGTGTCCGCGCCGCCGGCATCGAGGAGGACGAGAAAGACATGAGGAAACCCGTGACAAGGTGGGCGCGCAACAAAACACTCCATCCTCCGCATTAGCACGCACCCACTCGTGGCTAACTTGTGCCGCGCGCAGGTTCGTCCGGGAGCGCCGTAAGGCCCACCTCAACGCCAAGGCTTCCACAGTGCCAGCGGCGCAACTCGTGGTGGCCGAGGAGGCCGCATCCTCAGCCGCTTAAAGGCGAAACGATTGTGGCTTGTTGTGGGTGTCTGGGCACAGGGGGCGTCCCGACGCGAAGGTAAGGAAGCTCATGGCGGCGTCGTCGACGGCACAGCCTCCCGGGGTGGTGAAGACACTGACGGATGACAAGAAGCGGAAGAGGCCAGTGAAGAAACGCCGAGGTAAGAAACTGACGGTCGCGGAGTCGGAGGCGGAGTCGGAGGCGCAGGCGGAGGCGGAGGCGGAGGCGGAGGCGGAGGCAGCGAGATCGTCGAAGCGGAGGGTCCCCCGGGCACGCAAGAACAAGAACAAGCAGTAGCCCCCGCCCCCTTTACCCCCCCCCCCCCCCCCAGGCGGGAGCGGCTGGCGGCGAGGGGGGGCGGGGGGGGGCGGGGCGGGCGTGGTCCCCCCGCCCCCGCACCCCCCCCCCCCCCCCCCCGGGCCACATTCCCCGATGGCAGCTGTCGCGAATATTGTAATTCAATCATTCTTCGGCAAACCGCTGCCTGCCCCCGCCCTCCCCCTCGCGAATATTTATGTAACGTGAGCACTCTTTGGCAAAACATGGCAGCCAAACCGCCCATCTGATGACCTTTGATCGGACGGCTGGCAGGCCCGTTCAGCAGTACTAGCTATAATGTACACAAATTCCCCAGTGTTACCAAATACGTACGGCTGCGATTTGCGCTCCCATGTACTAATAGTCGTAGTTATCCACAGGACGACTAGGGTTCGTACTAGATACCCGGTACCGGCGTAATAAATATATCGCGTACTACCCGGTACTACACGGACAACCTTGTACCTTGTACGTCAGTGCCATGTACGCTTCACCGGGCTGGTACGACTACCAGAATGATGACAAAAAGGATTTATCGCCCGCCGGCAATAACGCCGGATGTACTCGCACGTAACTGGATGGACGTGCCGCCACCAGCAGCAGCCTTCACGGATAAATAATAGTCGCTAGTAGTAGTGCTTCGTCACCTGTATGTCACATCTGAATCTCACAGTGCATGGTGCAGTGACGGCCCGTTGGCACCGACTAGTTGCGTGGGCTGCGGAGGCGACCGGGTCACATGTTGCATTGACGGCATGACGGCGCCGACCAGCGGCGTGCGCAGGCCGAGGATGATGAGGCAACCATGGGAGCAGCCACATGATGCAGGGGCGGCCTAATGGCTCCGACTAGCGCAGGTGCCCGGAGGCGGAATACAGTGGTGGCCAATCGGCGCCGACCAGCTATGTTCTTGGAGCTGCGAGGGGCGGCCCGGTTGTGGCGCGGAGTAGCGTGTTGAAGCCGACTACTACCAGCACATGTACTTGGTACTACTTGTACTTACTTACAACATGCATAAACCAGGGTTGTGCCAAACTCGCATCGGCCGACTTCGGTTCGGACCGAACTGAATTCACGGAGTTTGGCCGAATACAGTCGGACCGAACTGAACCGCAATTCGGACTGAACTCCAGTTCGTCGGACCGAACCGAACAACTGAACTGTCCGACCTGCCCGAACCGAGCTGATTTCAGTCCGAACTACCACGAACTACCACCGAACTTCGGTCTAAATATGCCTACAACTGGTTGATACAGTGAGTAAAATGCAGTGGCAATATGTGGGCAACAATTTGGTGTCGTTATATGTCTCCGTGACCTCATCGCCGCGTTTATGAGATGTGATGGCCGGCGACTCCATATCAAGTTAACAGTGAACATGGTTTCGGTCTCATATATTGGGTGTTGGAGTGTGGAAGTGATGTCTGCTGAACAGTTGGATGGCGGCCGGTGCACCAATTGTTGCACCTTATTATCTGGAGGAGTTATGGGGCGTGCGCGGCAAATTTCTCGCCGTAGAGTACCTTATCTCCACGGACGAAGGTTGAGGTAACTCTTTGGGTTATATCTGTTGAGTTACGGTGTAGTTCGGAGACCCCTAGTTCGAGGCAGTTCAGTCCAAAATGAATTCGGGGGGTTCATTTCGGTTTCGGCCCGAACTCCCGAAGTACCCCGAAGTGAATTGAGTTCGGCACAACCTTGGTATAACCAGGGTTGCGCGGAAGTCGGATTCTGATATTTTCGATCCGTCGGAACGGAATTCCGGCAGTTACGGCAGAATTCCGCAGATATCCCTTCCGGCGGAATTCCGCCGGAATTCCGTTCCGTCCTCCACACGGAACGGAATCCCGGGCCGAAAATTCCGCCGGAACACCCCGGAACTTCCGTCTGCTTCAACCCAGACTGTCATAGCATGCTTTAAAAAGTTCCCATTCATCAATGAAACCGATATTTTGACTTCTGTACTCAGCAATGAATATTAGATGACCGGCCGCCACGCAGGAATTCGATCAAGAAATAGATTTTTGGACCCTTGATGATTATTATATTATTGTAGGTATTGCTCCTGACTTCTCACTTAATGTGCAGAACCTTGCATACTAATGGCAAGAGGGCACAGCAATAAAACATGCACATTAATGGCAACCTAGCAATGGCACATGCAGGAAGAGTACGCGGCATATGAGTCACAGAGATGCCATCATACACATAGTAACGATGGAGGTGTGGCCCATCACGTAGTGCGTGCAAAGCGAGCGGAGACTGGTGCAATTGGGTGGCAGCCTAGCAACAACAACGCATATTTAGAGCATGGCAAGATATGCATGGAAAGGGCTCAATCCCTTTTAACAATGAAAATTCATATTTGCTATCTAAAGACCCCTAATTGACCCTCCCGCTTTGCTAGCAAGCATTGCCAGTCGTGTACTCGTCGATGTTGATGTCACCTTGCTGTCTTGGTATATATATATATATATATATATATATATATATATAATATATATATATATTGTCAGCACTGTGATGATATCACTCAGCTGCGCTCTCCCAAAGATCATCGACATAGTGCTCATACCCATGGAAAGCTGAAGTCGTCGCTAGGATCATCGCACTCCACGAAGGCGACCATTGACGCAACCATTTGCGCCTCGGTCTTGATCTTGGTCTCCGCAGCCAAGTTGGCGGAGTAGGTATCTTTGCCATAAGCGGTCTGCACTATGCTTGCCACCTCTGCGATCAAATCCAGATTCTTCTGGATGAACATATGGGTGCTCGTGTTGTTCTCAACTCCCATCTTGTCACGGAGGGGCTGTCTCAGTGACCAGACCAACAAGCGAGAAGATGCGCTCGCACTCGATCCGATTGGTAGGGATGCCTAGCACCATACGCGCCAGCTCCGCAATCAGAGGAAATTGATGATGATAATCACGTCACCATGTCAAGACATCACACTCACCGCTAGGGGTGAGGGCGCCCGGGCAGGTCCGAAAGGCACCCATCTCTCGCTTGACGAGGGCAAGCTTGTGTTGTGCTACGGCCGCTTTTATCTGTCGGCACCTCAGGGGCCCACCGGTGGATGTCGTTGTCGAAGGCAGACATCTCGTCGTTTTCATCAACGCGATAGGGAAGCGAGGATGCAGCGGGCTTGTTTTCGACGCGTAGCAAAGCAGACATGCGATTTTCACCTACCCGCTCAAACTTGCCATCGTCATCTTCAGCGCCATCATCGGCAGAGAGCATGACGTTCGGAACAAAGAAAGTCCACATGGCGTATAAAGGCCTTTGGGCTGTGCCTTAAGTGCACTCAGATTGCGGGTAAGCACGCGCGTGCAGTGACTCGAGGGCTCAATAGGATCATCCTTGCCATTGAGCTCAACGCTAGCATTCGGTTCCGTTCTGGCGGACCGGTCATGATGAGTGTGGGCGTCGGGCTCAGCCTAGGCGGCGACCTCCCCAGCATGCATGCATGCGGTTGCTGCTCGACAACAACATGATTCGACTCATCGGAGACGATGTAGAACTCTGCGTCCTCCGGATCAGCAAGCACGACGCTTGCCTCCTCAGCCTCCGGCATGTCGTTGGGGTCATTTAGCTCAGGGTAAGGGACCGGTGTAGGGGTGGAGTGTGTGCGAACCTATCATCGGAGTGCCGGAGCGTACCCGTTCTAAGCATCACGCGCATCATCATCATGCCGCACGGCTCGTACATGCATCGGGACGATGGGGCCGCCGCTTGTGGCCTACAATATACGGGACTAATTGTTCGGACTACTACGGGCGGATAATGATTATCCATCGACTACTCGTCGATGCTCAACATCACTTGCTGACGACAATTGAATTTAAATTTCGAAATTCATACCTCAGTATAAAATGTTCGTGTATTAATTTCAGCTAGGCCATTGTACGTCCAATGAATCGACAATCTCAAGTGCCCGGTACGTCCACCTGCTGGGGTTCGCCGGTTCATTTCTCGACGGCGTTGTACTATACGTTAGAATGAGAAAGCTATCCTTGAGCTTTCCGGGCAAGAATGAATTTATGTAGAGGGACTTCTGCCCATGCACTTCCGGCTCATTTTTGAGATTCTTCCGTTCCGCCGGAAGTATTTCCGTTCCGCCGGAAATGCCGGAACGGAAGTGACTACTTCCGCGTGCAACCCTGGTTTTAAAAACACGCACAACATGGAATTAGTCTTTAGTCCCACTCTACCTTGTTGGGGCGTCCTCGATCCACCAGGCTCTTGACGAGTGTGGAGACGCGGTGCTCGAAGATCTAGCGGGGCCGTTGGCCTCTGCCCTAAAGTTGCTCCCCTCCAAGCGCTCCCACGTTGCCCGTGCCGGCTGCTCGGCCGCCGCGGCTGAGCCGGCGTCTGCAATGCGCTCGGCGGCCGACCTCCAAGCTATCCCGCATTTCTCGGACTCCCTTTTGCACTCCATGCGGAAAGTACAGGAAACCCTGAGCCACCGCATTCACACGGTCCGTTTCGCAAAGCTTGCTGCACGTATGCCTACAAGCGGCCCTGACAGCAACCGCTTCCGAGGCCGCCTCTTACGCGTTGCGACGGCGTTCCTGGTGACTGATCCTCCAAGTGAGGGTCGCCTTGGGGAAGTCCGCGAGCGTTCCCCTGAGTACTACGATTCCATGTTCCGTGTTGCCGCTTGCCGCCCATTTGGCCTTCCGGCGGCTCCTGTCCTCTCCGTTGGCGAGCCATGCTCTTGTGCTTCTTGCTCCTTCTCGGTACAAGGTATGCTCGCCCTTTTTGAGGATGCTGGCGTGGAGTTCACTCCTTCAACTTGGGCGGTCGCATACGCTGACCGCGTGGCACGTTGCTCTGGTGGCGACTCCAATCACGCCGCACACGAGTGGGCGGCACATGGCCTTTCCGGCATTTGCCACGACGTGAAGTCCGCGCTGGGCGTGGGTGTCCAGATCCTCACGGACCCGTCGGTGCTTGTTTCTCTCCCGAAGGGCAGCGACGGGCGGCCTGCCGACGTTGGGCTTTTTGGGTATGGCGGCATCCGCGGAAACACGGTTGCTGTCGATACCACCCTTGCCCCTATCCTCGGCGTGTCAACCTCGGATCCAACGACTGCTTTGCGGGCTGCAGAGCGCCGCAAAATCCAGAAGTATGACGAGGGTGTCCGAAACGCTGCCGGTATGCTTCGCTTTGTTCCTTTCGCCGAGGCTCCTCGAACTCCTTGATCCTGTTGTGGCGCGCCTACTACAAGACGTGTGCCGCGACCCAGTACTGGCGCTGCATACTGGTTTTCTTTTCCGAGTTTGGCTCGCTGGCCCCGCACGCCGAGGCTTTCTTGGTGGAGCTCGCGAAAGCTAGCCAAGCACACACTGGCCAAAAAATCGTGGCGCCGCCGTTTCTCCTTGCTCATCAACATGGCACATGCAGACAACGTTCTTGGCGGGGTTGCGGCCGCGCGTGCGGCACGTGATGGTGCTTCTGCGCCTGCGTCGCGTCGCTCGTCGGCATGTGTTGCTATGACCCGGGTCATTGGCTGCAAGCGCCCTCGCCGCGCCTGATAGCCTACCCCGGGGCGGGGGTTCCTTAAGTTCCTGGCAGCTAAGTGACTTCGTGGTTCCCTTGGCTCCTTGTTGGTTCTTGGCTCCCTGTCCTCCTGCTCGACCTTGGTTTCAGGCTTATGTCTCTCTTTTCCTGGCAACCTTTCATAGTTACTGTTAATTATGTTGTAGTGCGCTTTTGTGAAAGCCCTGATGTAATATACTTGCACAACATGGAAGCTGTAAGGATTATGTAGGATCAAGCTTCGATTTCGTTCACACCGGTTCTCCTGGCCTGGGGAGGGGTCCTACATACACACCTGTATAGTGGCAAGGATTATGGCTCCTGGCCGCTTTTGCTGCTAAAGTGATACACAACCGAGAAACATGCTACATGGCAGCGGAGAATACGCACGTGATCATGCGCACGTGATCATTCTGCCCCTGCGGCGGTCAGCACAACCCAGGTACTGGTGTGAATTACAAAAAGAGCACCACTACTGGTATCGTCAGTAGGGACGACTACTGTACCGCCTTCTGCTGCTAGCTCATGTAATTATACCGACTAGTACAGCGACTACTGGTCATCACGTGATCATCACATGCAAGCATTAGAATGCCCCCAGCGGGCTGACATGCGGTACAATTTCACCACTACGGTACCGGTACCCGCATCGCCCTACTCATGGAGTCACATTACAGGCCTTGCCCACCCCAGGCGGTAAGTACTGCAAGCCCGGTACGTGAGGTGGTACGTAAGCACCGGTGTGTTATTCGCAACCAGTGGATGAGGATTTCATAGCTGCTAAAGTCTCGAAGCAGTAAATGGTAAGGATTAGTTTTTAGCGACTGGTCGCTATGGATGCTTGATGATGTGATCATCGTCTTTGACACATGCTGGTGATGGCCCTTACTGTTCCTATCGTCGCACGGCCACACCGCACCACCCCCTTCATGAGCGCTGGCCACTGTGTGGCACCCCCGCATATAGTCGCTACCCCCTGTGGCAGCAGCATTCTTTAACGTTTCCGCGGGGAGCGCTCGGCGTGCTGCCAGCTGCTTCACCTCTCGGTCGCCGCCGCCTAGGCCGTGTGGGGCGGGCGCAATGAGCCGCAAGCACGGCGGTTTCGACGCTGACGACTACTGGGATGAGGAGGAGGACTATTACGATGACGAGGAGTACTACGACGAGTACGACGACGTGGCGGCTAAGCCCGCGCCGCCGTCCGCCAAGCCTAGCTGCAGCAAAGGCGGGCAGGGCGGCAAGGGTGGCGCGCCCGCAGGTGCTTCCGCCCTTGCGCACTACCTGTGTGACCCGCCGCCCCGGCTGCCCGGCGGCAGGCGGCAGAAAGGTAGCTTTGCTGCTCCGCGTGGCGTGGTTGAGACGGGAGGCGGGGGGAGGGGTGATGGGGAGCTGGGGGCTGGCGGGGGACCAGTGTGTGTGTGCGGTGGGGGGGGGGGGGGGGGGGGGGGGGGGCGGTCAGGAGCTGAACCCCATGCGGCCTTGCCATTCATGCAGCCACGAAGAAGAAGGCACCCGCGGCACTGCCCACTAGCGGCGGAGGTGGCGCAAGTGGTGGCGCCAGCGGGGCTGCGCCGGCCTTCAAATTTGACACACCCTCGCCTGACGACGTGGTTGCCAGCGCGCAGGCGGGTCGCAAGATCAGCAGTATGCCCTCTTTCGCCCCATCCCGCTTGGTTGGCGGATGTCTCACTGTCGCTCTCTGCTGTTCTGAAAGGGCAAGGTTGTGGGGATGCCAAGGAAGGGGGTAATGATAGAACATGGCTCTAGGCGGGTATGGCACTGACATGGATGCCGCTCCTGGGTACCAGGCTCTCAGTACGCAGCCACGCCCAGCAGTGGTACAGACAGCTCTGCGCCGACCGCGGAGATGGCCGCCCTCAGGGTGCGCCTAGGTGCCTGCCATTCAGCCCCCAGGGGCGCAGAGGGAGGTCCTTGAGGGGATAACCACCAGGAAGGGGGGGGGGGCGGGGGGCACAGCTCGCCAGGGCTTGGATATTCAGCAGCATACAATGACAGGGCAGCATGGAGGGCGAGGCTGCTCCCCCTGCCTCCTGCTGCAAGGGCTGAAACCCTGCCATCGTCCACTCCTGGGCGACAGGTGACCGCTCTGCGCAGCCTGGAAGAGTACGTCATGGATGCGGCCACCGCAAAGTACGGCCTCACCGCCCTCCATCGCCCTCGGCGGGTCCGCACCTGTGATATGCTGGGCTGCGCTGGGCCGCTGCCTCAAGGTGCCCTCGCCGCGCAGGGCCTGCGAGGAGGCAGCGCGGCTGGAGCATGCAGAGGGCGGCGGACGCGCGGGGTTGCACCTTGTGGTGCTCGGGCACGTGGACGCGGGCAAGTCCACACTGATGGGGCGCCTCCTGCACGACCTCGGCCTCGTCGACCAGCGCACGGTGCACAAGAACCAGAAGGAGGCGGCGCAGGCCGGCAAGGTGCAACGCGGTCCTGCCCTGCCCATGCGATGCACTTATGCCAACCCGGGAATAGAGGGCACTCACACGGCAAACCTTCCGCAAGTTCAGTTGCCGAGGCCAACACAGCGGGTTTCCTTCGGATGCCCCGCTCCATAAGATGTGAAGGTGGCCATATACCTCCGATGCAACTGCCGGTTGTCCCCAACTCATGCATCACGCTCCTGACCAACGCGCCCCCGCAGGCCTCCTTCTCCTGGGCATGGCTGCTGGACGAGCGGCCTGAGGAGCGCGCGCGCGGCGTGACGGTGGACGTCGCGGTGTCTGGGTTCCAAACGCCCAGGTTCAACGTGACGCTGCTAGATGCACCGGGCCACCGCGACTTCATTCCAAACATGATTACCGGCGCCGCGCAGGTGGGCCAGCTACCTGACACCGCACACGCCCTATCTCTTCACAGAACACATGCACACACACGCACGGGCGCGCGCACACGCACGCATGTCAATGATGTAGGTTCAGTCATAGATCTCTTTGCATTGATTATCATTTATTCCTATTTTTTGTGTGTACTTGAAGATATGCAATGTACATTCACACCAGCTGACGGTCACTTGGCTGCCGCAGGCGGATGCGGCACTCCTACTGGTGGACGGCTCGCTTGGTGGTTTTGAGTCTGGTTTTGAGGCAAGGGCCGGGCCTCCTTGTCTGCCTGCCTGTCTCCTCCAAGGGCAAGCAATCCCCGGCCTGGTTCCAGTGGAATTGTCCCAACCCATGGACCTCCTTCAGCTCTTTTACTGCCGACCGGCATGCTGTGCTGCGCCACAGGGCAACGGGCAGACGAGGGAGCATGCCCAGCTGGCTCGCAGCCTGGGTATTGAGCAGGTTGCAGTCGTGGTGCGCCCACGGCCGCCTCCTGGTCGTTCCGCCAGTCATTTTTATGGTGATAAACTTGCCTGCTGCAGAGTGAAAACGGTCTGGCTGACGCTTACGTCCTGCTGAGCCCTGCGGGGATATTTGCCGTGACCCCGCGTGGGGTGCAGGTGAGCAAGCTGGATACGTGCGACTTCTCGGCGGAGCGCTTTGCAGGCATTCAGGCGGCGATGGACCCGTTCCTGCGCACCTGCGGCTTCAAGGAGGGCAGTGTGCGCTGGCTGCCGGCAGTCGGCCCGAGCGGAGAGAACTTGGTCAAGTCACCAGAGGTGAGCGAGGGGAGGAACCAGCCAGCCGTCACCCGCCCTGCATGCAAGAATACATAGATAAATATACATACAATAAACATTTGCTATCGCTTCCCAAATGAGTCTGTCACGCGGGCGCCGGGCGTATCAACCATCTGTGTGCACAGGTACGGTGTAGCAATGTAATAATGCCTCTGGTTATTGCATACTTGCCTTGGTAGTCGCATATACCCCTGTGAGCTCACTTGCACAATAACTATTATTGTGAGCTCACTTGCACTCGCGGAGGCACCCATAGGGCTGTAACTAGATATCCACGTGGGGTGTCATGATGCTGTGTACCCACCGCCGCACACATTTAGACACGCTGGTGGCGGTTGTCAAGCGCCCTCCCCCCCCCCCCCCCCCCCCGGGCGGCCCATCGATCTCTCTGTATATGTGACCCTTGAATATACATGACATCCCTTCACCAGGCGGCCTGCTGCTGTTGCACCACGCAGGATCCCCGGCTGGCGCAATGGTGGAGCGGGCCTACGCTGGTGGGCGCCATCGATAGCTTCAGCCCGCGGGAGCGCGCCGTGAGCCGCCCCTTCCGCATGCCCGTGTCGGAGGTCGTCAAGTCGCGCGCGCTGGGCGGGGACGGCGTAGCGGGCAAGGCGGAGGCGGGCGCGCTGCTCCCAGGAGCCAAGGTCATGCTGCAGCCGGGTGGAGAGGTGCCCCCCCCCCCCCCCCCTTGACCACTCGCCCTGAGGGTAGGTGGGACCAGGTCATTCTGAACACCTCATATCTGCCATTCGATAATTCCCTTAGGGGGAGGAAGGGTAAGAGTATTAAGTGGTGGATTACAGTTGTATTTGCGACCTGGACGTTGCAGTTACTCTTCTTACATCTGGCAGCCCCAAAGGCCTGATCCGGCGTCTCGGTTGATGCTACCCCCTCACGCTGCCACTTCACCACTTCCCTACTTCACTACTTCACTTCACTATCTAAACAACTCAATTACTCCATATGGCTCATAAAGGCCGGCTTGCTGTGGAGTAGGTCTGTTCAGTGGGAGAAAGAGAGCGGGGAATGAGTCGGACATCACAGCCCTTTATCTGTTGCAGTGGCATTCCGCCATAATGAAATAGCATGTGAACCAAAGGCAATCCTTGTTCCAATGCCCTTTCCCAATTCGTTAACAACTTCCATAATCTCTGCCTGCTGCCGTCCAGATTTTCACTGTGAAGGCGGTGGAGGTGGGCAAGAAGACTGCGGCGGTGGTGCGCGCGGGTGACTCGGCTGCGGTGGGCCTTGTGGGGCTGGACCCACAGGTACGCCTCCCCCTGCCGCTCACTTCCTGCGGCCACTACCTGGCCAACGCAATCAAACACAAAGATTGGATCAACAAAAGCCGGATCTGAAGTAACATGCCCGGAAGTGAATAGGATGCTACGATTTGTGACTTTTGTCCCGTTTCTTTGCTCCGCTTCCTAGTCACGCAATTGTCGGCCTTGATGTCAACTATACCGGCATAGTTTATTCGGGCTGAGGTGGCGCGCTTCTTTGCCTGCCACAGAGCGTTGTCCCGGGGGTTTCCATGCTATGTCACCCCGAGTGGCCATGCCCGGTGGTGCGGCGGTTCGAGGCAAAGGTGGCCATCCTGGAGAGTGAGATGCCCATCGTGGCAGGGCAGCCAGTGCGCCCCCCCCCCCCCCCCCCCTCCCTCCCCATACCCTGTTGTCATACCTCAGATTCTCAAGGCAAACCCACGCCCGGCCCATTCCCAGCCTTCTTCCAACCCCAGTCCACTACCTTTATCGTCTGCTTCCCGCCAGCTAGTTCGTCCACCGCCCCCCCTGGCATGACTGGGCCCGTACCCCCGCTGGCAGGCCACCCTGCATGTGCACGTCGGCAAGGAGGAAGCCGCCATCACCGCGCTTGTCGCGCTGCTCGACTCCAAGACAGGCGAGGTGAAGAAGGTCCGTAGGCGCCTGCTTGCCCCAGCATCCCCCTGTAACCAACCATCACCACCACCACCACACCCTGCACTGTACCACACCCTCTCTCAGCCCGCCGTGCAATCCGATATGTCTTGTTTTCTCAACGATTTCCCCGCAATTGATTCTCTGAACGTTCTCAGGTGAGGTGTGTTTGCTTTTTCCAATTATACACATATTGTGCACCCCGCCCAGGGCAGTCTTTCCAAGCGGTGTAGCACATTGCCCTTGAATCACAAGTTGGTGTTGGGCGGGAGCAGGAGGAACGTGAAGTTGGGCAGGGAGGGGCCGCCCTGTCAACCTCTGCCAGGCCCAGCTTGCTTACGCATCTGCCGCCCCGCCCGGCTGCTTGCGCCCTTGTCCTGCCGCACAGAGCAAGCCGCGCTGCCTGCTGAAGGGGCAAAGCGGTGTGGTGGAGGTCGAGCTGGCGCGGCCGCTGTGCATGGAGGCGTACGCCGACATGCGGCCGCTTGGCCGTGTCACCCTGCGTGACGGCGGCGTCACCATGGCCGTCGGAATCGTGCAGCGGTTTCTTGCCTGAGACGACAATCGGCGGAGGGTGTGAGCTGTCGTGGGCAGGCTGCTGCTCTGGCGTTTTGATTTGGAGGGAGTACTGCTGGGCTGTGTAACTGCCTCCTCAACATGTCCGCCACATGCCACGGACCCCCTCGCCCCCCGCTCGGGATGCAACCTCTCCCTTTCTGTAGATCCGGTGAGCAATGGGATACGACGTGTGTTGAAGACAGCAAGGGGGCTAGGGGATGACTTCATCTGACTTTACCCGCACTGACCAGAATCGGACGGCCACGACGAGATGGTCACAAGACACAGCAGCCCCGCGTATGTTCTTAACATACAGCACAACTTGTCCGGGATGTAATCGTTTCCCGTACAGGCTGACATTGCACAGTGGTGGATTCCATATGCCAGCCAGGACTGATTCTTGGCCTCTACATACCTGCTCAACTCTTAGCGTCTATATAGACATGCCTAACCAGTTGCAGGTCCGCGGCTTAACAGGTATGCTTCTACAAGTATGTCGGCCCTCATTCCCTACATGAATGTTTGTACTTGTAAGCCATGTCCCAGTTGCGCCTGTGGCGTGGGTGTGGTTGGGCAGAGTCTCCGCACATGTGCTTCCAGAGATGCAGAGCGCCATCCTCCACGCCGTACTCACACTCCTTTTAGAACAGAAAGTCGTAGTCCTGACAGGGAAGCGGCAGGTGCCAGGATTGCACTCTCTGTACGGACCCATGCACACACACGTGAGCACAATGTCGGGGTCGTTAGTGCTGCCAATGAAATCCACCAAAATCATGCACAAGCAGATATGGACCACTGAATGCACCTGCCTTCAAATGGGTAAGATGTCCTAACCGGATCCCCAGAACGAGGCTCTGATGTCAATGCTGATGCATCAAATCAAGAAAGATTCACAGCTGAGCCTAGGGCTGCAAAGTCTACTAGATACCTCATGCAGTGTGCAACACACGTTGGCAATATCTGTTCAATCTTGATGCAGAGAAATTAAAATGCCTCGTTGTGGTACCTCATCATACGGTGAAGACTCGTGCTCCTGCCTTGTGGCCCTGGCACATTAAGAAATGGCACCATCGGCATGTCCTGCCAAATGGGCATCTAACGTTCCCACAGATATTGAAAGGGCTCATGGGTTTAATGTGGGAACACATTGGTTATTTACTTACAGAAGTGCGAAGGCAGTCCCGACAATGAAGGAATCCCAACACAAACAGATGGAGGAAAAGCCGCACACACTACACAAAACAGCTGAGTACAGCAGGGCTGCACATGCTGTAGTTACCCTAATGCCGAATCAGCAGAAGGCGGATCTACTTGGTGTAGTCCGTGCAGGGGTTGAAGCCCTCAGGGCAGGGGGTGATGTCCAGGGGGAAGGGCTTCTTGGCGTTGGTAGCCTGGCTAATGGCTATCAGCTCCTGCAGCAGTGGCTTGAGGTTGCGCAGGGGCCACTGGGTGGGGCCGTCAACGGGGGACGAGGAAGGGTCGTCGTGCACCTCCATGAAGAGACCGTCCACGCCATTAGCGACGCAGGTACGCGCCACGCAGGGGATCAGCTCACGGTAGCCGCCGCTGGCGACGCCACCGCCCTCGAGGGCTCGGCCGGCGGGCTGCTGAAGCGCGTGGGTGACGTCGGCGACGACGGGGGCCTCGGCGTCGCGCATCCAGACCAGGTTGCGTGGGTCGACGATGAGGTCAGAGTAGCCCACCATGGTGCCGCGCTCGCAGACCATGACGTTAGGGTTGCCCGCCCAGCGGACCTTGTTGGCGCTGTTGCGCATCACGCTTGCGGCGCACATCTGGCCCTTCTTGATGTTGACGAATCTTGCCAGTCTTGGCCGCGGCCACGATGAGGTCAGTCTGGCGGCAGAGGAAGGCGGGGATCTGGATGATGTCCGCCACCTTGCCGACGGCCTCGCACTGCCAGCTCTCGTGCACGTCAGTGACGATGGGCACGTTGAAGGTGTCCTTCACCTTCTGAAGCACGCGAAGGCCCTCCTCCATGCCGGGGCCACGGAAACTGGCTGCACTGGTGCGGTTGGCCTTGTCGAAGGAGCTCTTGAAGATGTAGGTAATGCCCAGCCTGCAAACACGTGTCGCCGCGACGTCAGCAACGGCGTGGAGCCTGAAGCTCGCAAGTCCCCAGGGCTATTGCCTGGCAGCGCGACTGGGGACTTATCGTGCGGCAAAAAACATACAACTGACGGTGGCGGAACCGCGAGGCGGGACGCGTTGGTCGGCGAGGAGGGGGCGCACTCGTCACAGACCGACTTGATGTAGGCACACATCTTTAGGCAGTGCTCCTCGGACTGGATGACATTGGGACCGGCCATGAGGAAGAAGCCGTTGGGGCTGGCAGCCGCGGCCTGTCAGGAAGAGGTGGGGACTTATCAGCCAAGGGTCGCGTTGACGGGGTTGGGTCAGCAGCAGTCGCCGTCGTGCTGGTTAGCCGAATCTCAACCATGGAGCCGCCAGCTCTCGGCCAGCTGGCTCGCCTCGGTTCGGAGCATCTGGCGTCAGGAGAGATATATGGGGCGGGCGAGAAGATTTGGGGCAGGCAGGGCTGACCATAGACTATATCCCGCCCTCCGCGGTGAGGGGGGTGTTGGAAGGGGGGTGGGGGCAAGCAGAAAAATAGCGACCAGGAGGCGCACAACCTCCAACTGGTCAAAGCTCGGTCGCGGGGCGAGGATGGGCAGGGGCGTGGCGAACCTTGCAGTCCTTGTACAGCTGAGTCTCCTCCATAGTGATGTTGACAGCCATGATGGTAGGTGGGTGAGATAAACTCGACACGAAGTATGGGTGGTGTTGAAAGTGGTGTGGTTGGGAGAAGGTATGCGGCCTCTCGCGGAGTCGGCAACCGGAATAAGTACCCGGTACCTTTGGTCCGCGTGCCCGTCGTCGCGGGCGCGGCGGAGGCAGCTAGCCGGTGCCTGAACTTTTTGGTTACAGGGAGAGCGTCCGGAGAATGCACGCAAAGTACTGGGGGAGGAAAAAGCCTACATTTAAGCCTACCAGCTACCCGGTCGTGATGGTTTGGTTACATGGCGGGTAGAGTCGGGCAAAGGCAAAGTACTGTAGTACTCGTACTACTAACCTGTACAGGCGGCAGGGAAGGGGGGGGGGTGGGGGGGGCGGGGCCCGCGGGGGCAAAGCACTACAGACGGTAAGTACCAGAGCCGGCGGAGCGCGCGTCGCTTCCGCCCGCAGACGAAGGCGGGCCGGCGGTGTTTCAAAGTTGAGTCTTGATTTGCCAAAAAGATCGCGCAGGCTGTCTTACACGGTCAAGAGCCGAAATTGGCAGGATGGTTTAGCGAAAGCGTGGAGGGAAAACGGAGCCGGGGGGGGGGGGCGCTGCGTGGAACGCAGCGAAAACTGGAAGATGGCAGGCTCAGCTGTTCTGGCTGCTTTTATGTCTACTCGTGCTGCACCCAAAAAGGGCGCAACAACAGATGCCTAGTTCCCGTACCACTGAGCAGCACTTGTAGCTAAAAAGCGGTTAGGTCAAGGAGGGAAACCCCATAAACTAGTTTAGATCATTTCAAAGTTGAGTCTGGTTTTGCCAGTCTTGAGCGAACGGAGAGAGCGGTGGATTGACGGAGAAGAGGTAGCGCCAAGTCATGAAGGAGGCACTGGGAAGGCCACCGCTGCGGAGTCCTGTTGGACTTGGAAGTGGCGGAGGGGGGCGATGTGTCCAAAGAAGAACACGCGCCAGGTGAAGGAAGAACGTTGGGATCGATGTAGTCCAGAACGACGTCAGAGTTAGTGGCCCAACCGCCTTGGTAGCGAATGTGGGACAATGGCACTCCGATGGCGTTCGCTGCAGAGGCTGCGCCCTTGCGAAGACTGTGTGAAGTCCAGGAAGTGTCAGCAGGGGGGGCAGCGTTGACTAGACTGATGGTTGCAGACAGCCAGTCTGACTTTGTAGCCGCAGTCCAAGGTTTTGACTGCTCGGCCGCAGTGACAGCCCAGAAGTTTGATGTAGCCAAGCCAACAGTAACCAGGGGGACAGATTGGACGTTGTCCATGAAGTGGTGCAAGAGACGTGCCACTCGAGGGTGCTCGGACACCGGAAGGAGAAGTACGTTTACGTCGTCGGGTCCCCGGCGGCTAGCGCGACCCTTCTCGCGGTACACTTGCAAGGTGATGTTGTAGGTGTCGACATGCACATCTCGCACTCGACAGGAGACGCCAGTAAGGCCCCTGGCGAAAAACATGAAGTTGACAACCGAGGCCAAGAGGGCTCGGAAGTCGAGGTGGTACTCTCGGTAAGAAGCAGACACAATTAGCTCGGCCTTTGTGACGAAGCGGTAGGCTACATCCGCAGGCAGAGGGACTCGCAAAGGGGCAGCGTCTAGCCGGCGCTGACGCAGCATCAGCCCACGCCTTGCTGAAGTTAGGTGTAGACTGTCCTTGGCGATTGGAACGAGGTTGTGCAGCTCGAAGAACGTGTTGATAGCGGACAGGTAGGGTTGCAGCGACTTAGCTGCGATGTGCCCTCGCTCCCCGATCCAGGCAACATACCGAACGACAGTAGCAGTAGTCGCCTCCAACGGGCTGATGTTCTCAGAGTCGTGGCAGGACTCCGCGAACTGAGACAGTCTGCCGGCGTAGCTCTTGAGTGTCCGAGCGCTGAGGGAGCTTGAGAGCATGTCGAGCGTCCGCTGGCCCAGCTCGTCCGAGCCGAACGCCTCCTGCAGCCGGGATCGCAGTGACGCAGCCCACGGGGCGACAGCTGCGGGCTCGTCAATTACGTACGTGCGTCGTTTTACCGACAGAGTTCCACCAGTACGACTACTGTTCGCAAAGTACTCGGCAGCAGCGGTTAGGTTTCCGGCGGTTGGCCGGTAGCTGCTGGACGGGTTTGCAGTAGCTTCAGTACGGGTTTGCGGGGCTAGGTTCAGGTAAGAGGGCCGCCCCGCGCGCCCTTCGCGCTCGTAGCGCCTGTCTCGTGCATAACGTACACGCGCGAAACTTGGTCGTTGCGAACCAGTTGTGACACGTAGTGTAACAACCAACGGACGCAGAGATGGGGTGGTAAGGAAGGCGGTTGGTTGAGCCGCCATGTGCAGGTGTGCGGATGGTTGAGCCGCACTTGGCTGTAGCTGTAAGAAGCGCCGCACCGAGGAAGGTCTAAATGAAGTCTGCAAGGTGGGGGGGGTCAGGTCCTGACACAGGGCGCTCATCTCGCCGTTGCGCTGCAAGGGTGCGTCTTGCGGCGGTCACCGAAAGGTGGCCTCGCAAAGCTCCAGCAGCTCCGGCGAAAGGCGCCCTACACCGTCACTCATGCTCACCTTCGCGGCCACGTCCACGCCCGCCGCCACGTCCTCTCCCACGCCCGAGACCTGCAGCTGCTGCTGCTACTCGGGCAGTAGCGGTTGCCTTTGCGTTGCTGGCAACGGTCGCCTCGAAGACACGACGCTCGTAGTCCCTCATGAGGTCCCCAAAAATCGCGGAACCCAGATGCTCCGAAGCAGGCTGAAAATGCTGAGCTCGCAGCACGTCTAGAACACCTTGGTCACCGTGCATACGCTTGATCTCATTTAGCCTCCGCAGGAAAGCCATACGAAAACGGAATGCCTTGTCGATGGCCTCGGCGTGATTCCGAGCTCTCGCGAGGTAGGGGGTGAAGTCCTGGTTAGCGGCAGGGACGTAAGGTAGCAGCTCGTCGAGAGCTACGAAAAGTGCGGCCATGTGGGCCCCGAAACACGACATCCACATATACTCCTCCGGGGCCGGCAGACGCCGGTCGTCCTGCTTGAGGTACTCGTTCGTTAGGTCGGTGCTCAGGGGGAAGATTCCAGGCACTTGGCTGACGGGTCGAACGGCCTCGTAACCAGACTCTGCTCTCTGCAGTAGCTTTGGCACCGCGAGGTAGTCATCCTCGGCACTCACGGATTTTGCTCCGACACGGCCGCTCTGGGCTAGCTCTAGCAAGTCGGGGCGCTCTGCGGCTCCCCCGCTGCCTGTCGGCTGTCCCGCGAAGCGCTGCCCGGAGCCGGAACCATGTGCCCCCTCCCCATCAACAACGCGATCACGAGCCGTCAGTTGTGCCACAGCTTTAGCCAACTCTCGCAGTAATGAAGACTGGGCCCTCATATCTGCGTGTAGCGACTCGAGCGTCAGCTCAACGACGGGTTCTTCTCCATCTGGCATGGTAACGCACGGACGTACGGGCGAGAATATCACACTCGGGTGGTGAGCCGGGTGTGGTCTTGAACAACCTGGGGTGACCTTGCTCGCAACGGGTTACGAGACAGTTTTTACATCGCTGCGTGGAACGCAGCGAAAACTGGAAGATGGCAGGCTCAGCTGTTCTGGCTGCTTTTATGTTTACTCGTGCTGCACCCAAAAAGGGCGCAACAACAGATGCCTAGTTCCCGTACCACTGAGCAGCACTTGTAGCTAAAAAGCGGTTAGGTCAAGGAGGGAAACCCCATAAACTAGTTTAGATCATTCTCTCATCGGCGTTTCAAGTTGAGTCTGGTCTTGCCAAAAAGATCGCACAGGTTGCTTTACACAGTCAAGAGCCGAAATTGGCAAGAAGGCAGGAAGTGAAAAGCGTGGAGGGAAAAACAGAGTCAGGGAGGGCGCTGCGTGGAACGCAGCGAAAACTGGAAGATGGCAGGCTCAGCTGTTATGGCTGCTTTTATGTCTACTCGTGCTGCACCCAAAAAGGGCGCAACAACATGTGCCTAGTTCCCGTACCACTGAGCAGCACTTGTAGCTGAAAAGCGGTTAGCTAGGTCAAGGGAGGAAACCCCATAAACAAGTTTAGATCATTTCAAGTTGAGTCTGGTTTTGCCAGTCATGAGCGAACGGAGAGAGCGGTAGTGGATTGACGGAGAAGGGGTAGCGCCAGGTCATGTAGGAGGCACCGGGAAGGCCACCGCTGCGGAGTCTTGTTGGACTTGGAAGTGGCGGAGGGGGGGCGATGTGGCCAAAGAAAAACCATGCGCCAGGTGAAGGAAGGACGTTAGGGTCGATGTAGTCCAGAACGACATCGGAGTTAGTGGCCCAGCCGCCTTGGTAGCGAATGTGGGACAATGGAACTCCGATGGCGTTGGCGGCAGACGCAACTCCCTTGCGAAGACTGTGCGAGGTCCAGGAAGTGCCGGCGGGAGGGGCAGCACCGACAAGACGGACGGCTGCAGACAGCCAGTCCGACATTGTAGCGGCAGTTCAAGGTTTTGACTGCTCGTTCGGGGTGACCGCCCAGAAGTTTGTTTCAGCCAAGGCAACAGTAACCAGGGGGACAGACTGTACGTTGTCGATGAAGTGGTGTAGGAGACGTGCAACTCGAGGGTGCTCTGACACCGGGAGAAGAACGCGCAGGTCGTCGGGTCCCCGGCGGCCAGCGCGGCCTTTCTCGCGGTACACCTACAGGGTATGTAATGTAATGTTGTAATCGTCGACACGCACATCCCGCACTCGGCAGGACACGCCAATAAGTCCCCTGGCAAAGAACATGAAGTTGACAACCGAGCGAGGCCACGAGCGAGGGCTCGGAAATCGTGTTGGTACTCTGTGGTGGGAACAGACACAATCAACTCGGCCTTTTCGACGAAGCCGTAAGCAGCCACATCAGCAGGCAGAGGAACTCGCAAAGGGGCGGCTTCCAGACTTCGCTGCCGCAGCATCAGCCCACGCCTAGCTGTAGTAAGGTTTAGGCTGTCCTTGGCGATTGGGTTGAGGTTGTGCAGCTCGAAGAACGTGTTGATTGCATACATGTAGGGTTGCATCGACTTATTAGCTCCAATGTGCCCTCGCTGACCAATCCAGGCAACGTACCGGACGACAGTAGCAGTGGTCGCCTCGAGCGGGCTGATGTTCTCCGAGTCGTGGCAGAACTCCGCGAACTGAGACAATCTGCCGGCGTAGCTTTTGGGAGTCTGAGCGGTGAGGAAGCTGGAGAGCAGGTCGAGCGTCCGCTGTCCTAGTTCGTCTGAGCCGAAAGCATCATGCAGTCGTGATCGCAGTGAAGCAGCCCAGGGGGCGACAGCTTCGGGCTCGTCAATTACGTATGTGCGTCGTTTTACCGACAGATTACCAGGAGGGCGACTACTGTTTGCAAAGTACTCGGCAGCAGCGGTTAGGTTCCCGGCTGTTGGCCGGTAGTTGCTGGACGGGTTTGCAGTAGCACCAGTACGGGTTTGCGGGGCTAGGTTCAGGTATATAGGAGGGCCGCCCCGCGCGCCCTTCGCGCTCGTAGCGCCTGTCACGCGCGTAACGTACACGTGCGAAGCTTGGTCGTTGCGAACCAGTTGTAACACGCAGTGTGACAACCGACGGACGCAGTGATGGAATGGTACGGGAGGCGGTTGGTTGAGCCGCCATGTAGTGCAGGTGTGCGGATGGTTGAGCCGCCCTCGGCTGTAGCTGTAAGAAGCGCCGCACCGAGGAAGGTCTAAATGAAGTCTGTAAGGTTGGGGGTCAGGTCCTGACACATCGTGGCGCTCATTCCGCCGTTGAGCTGCAAGGGTGCGCTTTGCGGCGGTCACCGAAAGGTGGCCTCACAAAGCTCCAGTAGCTCCGACGAAAGGCGCCCCATACCGTCACTCAGGCTCACCTTCGCGGCCACGCACGCGTCGACCGCCACGTCCTCTCCCACGCCCGCGACCTGCAGCTGCTGCCGCCACCCGAGCAGTAGCGGTTGCCTTGGCGCTGTTGGCCACAGTCGCCTCGAAGACGCGACGCTCGTAGTCCCTCATGAGGTCCCCAAAAATCGCGGAACCCATATGCTCAGAAGCAGGTTGAAAGTGCTGAGCTCGCAGCACGTCCAGAACACCTTGGTCACCGTGCACACGCTTGACCTCATTAAGCCTCCGTAGGAAGGCCAAACGAAAGCGAAACGCCTTGTCGATGGCTTCGGCGTGGTTCCGAGCTCTCACGAGGTAGGGGGTGAAGTCCAGATTTGCAACAAGGACGTAGGGCAGCATCTCGTCGAGAGCCACGAAAAGTGCGGCCATGTGGGCGCCGAAACACGACATCCATAGATACTCCTCATGGGCCGGCAGACGCCGGTCATCCTGCTTGAGGTACTCGTTCGTTAGGTCGGTGCTCAGGGGGAAGATTCCAGGCACTCGGCTGACCGGCGGTCGAACGGCCTCGTAACCAGACTCTGCTCTGCAGTAGTTCTGGCATCGCGAGGTAGTCATCCTCGTCACTCACGGATTTTGCTCCGACACGGCCGCTCTGGGCTAGCTCTAGCAAGTCGGGGCGCTCTGCTGCTCCCCCGCTGCCTGTCGGCTGTCCCGCGAAGCGCTGCCCGGAGCCGGAACCATGTGCTCCTTCTCCATCAACAACGCGATCACGAGCCGTCAATTGGGCCATCGCTGCAACAAGCTCTCGCAGTAACGTAGACTGGGCCTTCACGTCTGCGTGTAGCGACTCGAGCGTCGGCTCAACGACGGGTTCTTCTCCATCTGGCATGGTAACGCACGGACGTACGGATGAGAATATCACACACGGGTGGTGAGCCGGGTGTGGTCTTGAACAACCTGGGGTGACCTTGCTCGCAACGGGTTACGAGACAGTTTTAAACATCGCTGCGTGGAACGCAGCGAAAACTGGAAGATGGCAGGCTCAACTGTTCTGGCTGCTTTTATGTCTACTCGTGCTGCACCCAAAAAGGGCGCAACGACAGGTGCCTAGTTCCCGTACCACTGAGCAGCACTTGTAGCTGAAAAGCGGTTAGGTCAAGGGAGGAATAAACCCTATAAACCAGTTTAGATCAGATGCATCAGCTGGTATTTCACGAATACGAACAGTACCCGTACGGGTAGCTTGTCGTCGTCACTATTGGTTTCAAAGTTGAGTCTGGTTTTGCCAAAAAATGTCTCGCCAGCTGCTGTTTTTACTTGGTCATGAGCCGAAATTGGCAGGAAGGTAAAGTGAAAGCGTGGAGGGGAAACGGAGTCAGGCCAGTGGGGCGCTGCGTGTAACGCAGCGAAACTGGAAGATGGCAGGCTCAGCTGGTACCCTCACAGCTGCTATTATGTCTACTCGTGCTGCACCGTAAAAGGGCGCAACGACATGGAAACTAGTAACCTCGTACGTTTTACCGCCGGTAGCCGGAAAAGCGGTTAGTAAAGGACAGCTGATGAGCGAATTCACTCGCATGTTATTGCCTTAAGGCGCCATTGACGACTTGCCGGCGGCGCGCCCCTTGCGCACCCACCGCAAGTGCTTTCGGGGGGTGTTTGCCCGGGTTTTTGCCCCATAGCAATTTAGGTACTGGTGAGAGTAGCAATGGCAACGTGCAAACGGTGATATGCTTTGCCTCCTTAGTACACGCGCATTCGTTTAGATGCGTGCGCATATGTGCATTTGACAGGAGCTACGTGACCTTCTCGACGCCGACAGCGGCGCCGAAGGCACTGTCGCGGGGGTTGTGGAAGGCAACCCCTCTGGCGACAGCCGCAACGGCAGCGACGGCGAAGGAGACACTGGCGCGAGGTATGACATCAGTACCGCCGGGACCACCAGCAGCGCTCGAGGGAAGTACGGCGACGGGAAGAGGTGAGCCGGTATCGTGCCGCGTTCCCCTCGTCCCCCACCATGTTTGGGTCCTACTAGTCCGTTGCTAACACCTGATGCTCCTCGACCCTTCGCAACAAACGCCGTGAATTGTATTCCAATGCCGATGAGGCCACTGTGATGGACGAGGCCGCGCTCAATCTCTGCGAGTGGAAGCTAAGGCACAACATCAAGACGGCTGCGTTCGACAGGCTGTCGAGGCTGCTGAAGACACACATGCTACCGAAGGACGGGTCAGAGCTTACCGAGACGTGGTACAAGGTGGAGCAGGGCCTGAACGTCACGGACATAAAGAAGTACATCTTATACTGCTGCCCTTGCGACGAGCATCGGTATACGGCCACTTCCTGGATGGCGACTAGAGTTACGACGACCGCTGCCCGCGATGCAATCTGACACGCTGGACACCCAATAAGTCACCTCGCCACCCGCGCCCCGCCACGCCTAGACCGCGCAAGTGTTACTACGACTTCAACGTCTGTGAGGTGATGCGCCCCCCTTCCGTTTGCCCCCATTTATTGTTAGCGTAGCATAATTGAGTTATTGTTGATGTTGCACGAAACACGGTGCAGGTGGTGAAGCAATCCTTTTGGGATGAGGAATGGACTCAGCACAGAGGCACATGCGAAGACCGATCCATCAATGGGTTTTGGAACTCTGAAGCATGCAAGGCCATGGATGCTGCCACCAACGGGCTGTTTTCTCACAAAGACAGCGGGCTAGTGTATGATTTAAGTGGAGGTGGGGTGGGGCTGCACTACAACAATGCATATATTCATGCTGGATATTCGGTATTAGGTATTAGGTACTGGATATAAATGAGTATAATTAATTGGATGGTTTTGACGTGATGTGCAGTGTGGCCTGGTATTGCAGGTGTCAAGACATGCCAACATCAAATCGGGGGGAGAAGCGCAACATGAAGGTGTTGATCATCATCCCAGGGCCCTTGAAACCGCATATTGACATATAATATATGTGGAGGAGATACTCAAGGCAGAACGCGGAGGGCGCAGTGACTGTTCGGGATGTGTATGAGGCGACTCATAACGATGGCAATAAGTCGAGAGCGCGCCTTGACTTGCAGTATCATGTGTGCATCCACTGTCACCCTTAAGTGGGCATGTTGGCATGCGATAGGTTGTTGCTGGCATATAGCACTGACGTGCACAATGTGGGATGTTGGACTACGGATATACGTTGGCGCCTTCTTTGCAGATATGCCTAGACGCTTCAAGGCGGCTACGAAGCGTGGCGGACTTACATCGTGGCACGGCTGCTCCTACTGTTTGCTACATAGTACAGGGGACAGGGACAAGAAAAAAGGTATGATTGTGCATGCGTTATGTGTCTGCATTATGCATATAGCGTATTATTGCTTTGGATACTGCGGATGATACCTGGGCGGCTTTGGCTGCAACAGGCAAATACTACTTCGGAGTCCGCCGTCCAGACGCCCCATAATGCGACGACTATACAAACGGCGGTAGTGGTGATGGACTGGCGTTCACGATGAACCACCAGAGCATGGTGGTGATGGACGCAACTCAAGGAAAGACTGCCGACGATGACTATGAACCCAGCATTGCCTACTGCTGGGATGCCCACCTGCAGCTTTCCAACGCAGATATGCAGTTCTTGGCAGTGGAGGCCGGCGCAAGGCGCATCGTGCAGACGATAGCCGGCACTACATGCATGTCTCCAATTGTGCGCTAGCTGCTGTGTACAAGCTATGTTGACTTCTGGCCGCTGCCGATAGCTAGCACATGCGGTCATGTAGGGGGTATAGTCAAGGACTTTAGGGATTATGTCGGCACCCTGAAGGTTCGTGATCTTTTACATCATTGCCGCTGCATGCCCGTGCTTCCCGCTGCAAGGGGCGTTGCTGAAATGTGTGTGCCTTCACATGATATGCGGCCCAAGATGAAGAAGGTGGACAGGCGGATGGCGTTGGTCCCCCACCAGTGACTTTGGCAGGCCAGTCCGGCCGATGCTGCCGTCAATCGGCACTCGTGGTGTGGTGTGTGCCAACTGGACATGCGAGAATTTCCTGCACCTCGCGGAGACTGTGGCAGTGCTGGTCCTTGGGTGAGGGGCGGCCCCTCGCTACTATTGCTAGGACTAACACATCTCAACTGCGTTGTAGGTGTGTGTTATCTACTAAGTACGTGGCATGCGTAGTGGCAAATCCTCCAAGGATATATTAGGCAGCGCAGAGCATCGACACCCGGCAGTAATGTGGCATATGCTGCAAGGAGCGGTCATCCACTACCCAAGGGAATGCGAGGAGTGTGACCCTATTGCTGACCGTGAGGAGTGCTAGCGTGTCAACGAGTGCGTCAAGAAGCAGCGGGAGGAGGGCTTCAACTGCTTGTCGACCTATGCGCATATGTGCAGCACGCATTTGCCTGATGAGAATATGAGATGATGAAACCAAATTTGCACAATATGGTCTGCCGAGTTCTAGAGCCCAAGAGGCGGCCCGGGGCATCACTGCCCGCGACTCAGAGCTGTAGATAGAGCGTACAGTGCGCCCCCCCCCCCTCCCCCCCTCCTCACCCTCATACGCACTGCGTCTAGGCTGCCGTCATATGAATACATGGCCTATGTCATATGCAGAACGATTCGGGGCGTGAAGTGCGTGGCCATAGGAAGTGGCACCACAGACACGGAGCGGGCTATACGGCGGTAGTTGTTCTTACCGGAGGCACGCATAAAATTCTTGCGTGCATGCATGTACCCACACTCTCCGCCTAGCATGCCGCTGTGGTGGCCATGCTTTTTGGGACAGTGGGAGGCCGCTAAGGAAGACGATGTGGTTAATATATTTGAGGGCATGGGACCGGGCTGCAGGGGCACCGCCTTGCAGCCTTGCAGCCTTGCACCTCAGCCGCCCCCGCTAGCTGGGTGGCCTGCGCAGGGGCGCTGGACAAGTACTATCAAGGAACTGGCACACTGGAGCCTGAGCCGGCATGGAAGCAAGCGCGCATATGAAGCGGGGCTCGACCCCCATGACATCGAGTGATCCCCATTCCCCCACCCTCCTCCCCGCCCCACCTACCCCCTCCCCCCCCCTTTAAGTCTTAATCTTAACCCATGTCATAGGTCAGAATCTTGA
This sequence comes from Tetraselmis striata, assembly GCA_006384855.1. Lineage (NCBI taxonomy): Eukaryota > Viridiplantae > Chlorophyta > Chlorodendrophyceae > Chlorodendrales > Chlorodendraceae > Tetraselmis > Tetraselmis striata. The sequence goes on from VCJN01000349.1 coordinate 118,203, forward strand.
CGCAGCATGTTCCGGGCATATACGCAATTTTCTACCACCATCACGGCGCACCCAGCGGGTGCCTAATCGGAGATATAGGAAATATACATTTCGCGGTACTTTATTTAGTACTCTAGAATAGTGTATCGTGGTTATCGCTTGTTTCCCAGTATATTCCGCTCGTGTGCTGCGTAGCAGGGCGCGAAAACGGCCTCCTGTCTGAACGGCTCAACCGATGAGTGATGGAAGGTGGAAGTGCTCGGAGCTACTTACAGTGGGTGCAGCGAGCTGGGCTCGAGCTGCTGGGACTAATGAAGTGAGTAGAGCAGCTGCGCGGGCCGAGCCTATTAGGATGGGCGGGGCGCGCGCACTAGCAGCGTGCTGATACTAGTCCTGTAATCTACGATATCTACAGTACTATTGTCTTGTCTTGCTCGGGTCGGATGTGAAGTCCGGACGCGCGCGCAGCACGACATCTACTGATATTGGTATCAGTAGATTGCCAGAAGGACCTGTCAGAGCACATACTCCAACAGCCCCCCTCGACGGTACACCGGGGGTTCCAAAACGGGACCCGTGTGGCGTCGTCACTTCCGGAGTGTGCTCACCAGCCCATAGCAAAGCGGGCGTGCTTCTCCAGTGCAGGTCGAGGCAGGGGTTTGGTCATCATGTCCGCTGTGTTGAGGTCGGTGGCGATGTAGTTGACCCTGACTGTGCCTGCCTCCACATGGTCTTTGACAAAGTGCCACTTGACATCAATGTGTTTCGTCCTATCACTGATGACGGCGTTTGTGGCGTAGCTGATCGCCCCTTGGTTGTCCTCCATCATGATGAGTGGTTGCACCGGACTACCAAGGATCTCAGAGACGAGCATTTTGAGGTGAATGCCATCTTTGATCGCCTGTGCCAATGACACTGTCTCGGCATCGACAGTCGACTGTGCAATGCCGCCACCGGTTTCCTGCGTCGCCGTGGGCATAAGAGCCGACTTGTAGCTGCATGCCCCGTGATCTCCGAGACGGAACAGGTACCCACCACGGGATCGGCGCTGGATTAGGTCGGCGGCGAAGTCGGCATCTGCATAGCCGACCAGTCGCAGGTTATCAGTCGAGTCGGCACCCAGAGTGATGCCACGATGCATAGTGCCTTTCAGGTATCGTAACACCTTCTTAAGCGCTGTCATGTGCATCACACGTGGCTCCTTCTGAACACTGCCCAGGATACTGAGGGCCGTCGTGATGTCTGGTCGAGTGCAAGTGCTGACGTACAGGAGGCAGCCCATCAGTCGCACGTACTGTGACCGACCATCAGCGTCCAGCAAGGGTGATTCGGAGACACTGGTAAGTGGCTGTTTGCAGAAGTCGGCCACCATAGGTACGTCGGACTTCTTGCAGTCAAGCATGCCGAATCTCTCCAGAATCTCCTTGATGTAGGCTGTCTGTGTGAGGGTGATGCGTCGGTTGGGTCGATCGTAGGACACGGACATCCCAATAACCCAAGGGTCGTGTTGTCTCTTGACCACGAACCGATTACGCAAGTCAGTTTCAAAGCTGTCCAACCAAGTGTCGTCATTGCCAGCCAGTTCCATGTCGTCCACATAGACTCCCATGGCAGCGTAGATTTCTCCCTGCCGTAGGATGAAGATGCATGGGTCTGCCTTGCATTGGATCCAGCCGACACTGATTAGCCACATGGCCAACAGCTTGCACCAGTATCTGCCAGACTGGCGGAGGCCATACATACATTTGAGAAGTCTGCAGACTCTGCCAGAACCATCATCAAACCCCTGAAGCTGTCGCATGTACAGATACTCATCTGCCGGAATGGAAGCGTTGAGGTACGCCGCCACAGCATCAAGCTGCCGGAGGTGGAGCTGCATGGCGGCCACGATGGTGAAGAAGACCCGCAGACTGGAAATGCGGATGACAGGTGCGTATGTTTCCTTGCACGTGTCTCCATCTTTCTGGTAGTTGCCACATACAACAGCTCTGGCTTTCGCCTTGTCCAGAGTGCCATCAGGTGCTGCCTTGGCCACAAAGACCCACTGATTGGGTAGGATTGTCGCACCAGGTGGGCAGTCAACTAGTTCCCATGTACGGTTGGCCATCAGACCCTCATACTCCTTGTGGATGGCTGGTTTCCAGAGGTCGCGGAATTCTGGGCTCATCGCCTCTTTGAAGTTGCGAGGTGTAGGTATGCCCGCAGCACTCAAGAGTGCAACTGTCTGCTGCATGTTGCTCTCGCCGCTGGGGTCTGGAGGATAGCTGGCATAATCTGGTTGGGGGTCAGATGGGTCACGGTCCAAACAGATGCTGCCGCATGCCATCATGGCCTGATACCGAGCTGGGGGTCGTCTCTCCCGGATGGGTCTGCTGTGCTGATCACTGATGCCTGTCTGCGCTGGGTGCTCTTGTTGCTCATCTAGATCCATCTCCACCGTGGGCTGTTCTTCCTCAGCCTCAAGTATGATGGAGCTGTCAGTGTGTGGATCCGGAGCGAAGCCGCTCTCATTCTCGAGGAAACGGACATGGACGCTGACAGTGACCCTGCCTGTGGTGGGATTCAAGACCATCCACCCAGGTGCGCTGCCAGGGTAGCCCACAAAGATGCCAGTCCAGGCCTTGGAGTCTAGCTTTTTGCGAGTGCCATCAGGGACCTTGACAAACACCTTGCAGCCATAGACTCTGGCTTTGTCAATATGTGAATCAACATTGCCTTTGGTCAGTACAGAGAGCGGTGTCTGTCTGCCATCCGAATTACCAGCCGCTGTGACAGCACGCCGGTTCTTCAGCCAGAACGCTGTGCTGATTGCGGTTGCCCACAGCCGGCTAGGCACTGACATGTCTGCCATCATGCTAGTGGCACTGTCCCTGATGGTGCGCCATGGCCTCTCAATCTTGCCATGCTGATGATGGTAGTACGGAGCGGTCCACTCAGTACGTCCCCCGATGCCACCTACTAGAGCGTCCATCGCATCTGTCTCGAAGATGGAGTCGCGATCAAAGCGGACCTCGGGAGCAAACGGACCACTGGACTCTGCCCAGTACTTGAGGTAATAGTGTCTGACCTCATTTAGCATTGAACGCATGGCTGTCAGCACTTCTGCTGCCTCTTTGGTTCTCAGATGTCTGTGCCACTGAAACCTCGATAGGCGGCAAATGATGCTGATAGTCCAGCGATAGCCACCTGGTGATGTGATGTGGATAGGACCCAGTGTGTCAACAGAGAGTTGGCTGCAGCATGCATCAGGGAGGGCTGTAGGCTCTCGGTTGGCAATAGCGGCTGTTGCTTTGTTGAGTAGGCAGGAATGACAGGGGAGATTCCTTACATCCGTAGGAAAGGCAGGTACAGCAGGTACACCATTGTGATGTTGTGCCTGGACTGTGCCCATGCCGGGATGGCCTAATCTCTTGTGCCACAGGACTGCAGAGTCCTTGACTGTAGCACTAAGCATGGCAATGCTATCTTGTTGTCCAGCATGGGTAGGAGCAGCTCCATCCGCTGGCGCGAGGTCCAGTAGGTAAAGGCCGTTGTAGCCTCTCAGGCGCACCACTCCTGCGTCCATGGTCACAGTGCCATAATCAGTTCCACCCGGAAAGTGAATGGTACCAGGCAGATGTTTCTGTAGCCATGACACGCTGAGTAGTCTGCCTACACCCATGGAATTCGTGTTGAGCAGGGATGGACAATAAACAGCTGGCATTCGCAAAGTGCAGTAGCCACCAGAGGTGAGTGTTGCCCTAATAGCCACAGTGCCGCTGCCCTCGATGACGGTGCCTACGCCACCAAGTTCGCCCTTGTTCGACTCGATTCGAAATGTTTCGAAGTCGGATTTATGTGCCGTGACATTCTGGGGAGCGCAAGCAGAGTCTGCGATCCATGCCTGGCTGACACTTGGGGCGTTACTCAGTTTTGAGAAAAATGCCACGAGGGTTGGGGGAGCAGTGGTAAGGGTGGTCACCCCACTGAGAAGCATCTCCTCCTCCTCGAGGGTCAGCTCGTCGCCGGCGTCGGTGTCGTCGCTCGGCTGGTCGGTCACAGCTGCAGTGTTGTCGTCCTCGAACGCCGCGAGAGCAGCACCAGTCGACGCCTTAGTCTAAGAGTCTCCGGGGTACTTGATTTTCAGGGCCTTGATTTTGGCGCGCTGAAAAGTCAGAATAACCGAGTCACTCGCAGTGCATTGGCTAGTTAGGTGCTTCTCGCCACAAGATCCACACTTGCCGAACCATGGCGACTTGTGAATCCTGCGAGCAGTCCTAGGCGGGTTCTGAGCTGTGAGAAATGCCGCAGTACCCACCGAAGGTGCGGGAGCTGAAGGAGCTGGTGTGGAACACAGTTTGGCATGGACACGGAGTTCGGCGAACAGCTCTGCCGCGGTACACCGATGTAAGTCGACATTCCCTGCGACGACTGTCTTGATAGTATCGTATTTTGCGGGAAGTGCATTGAGCACTGTCGGTATCAGTAAGGAGTCGCGGAGCTGCTCGGTGACCTCCATAGCTGCGTCGTATGCCTGGATAGCCTCCCATTTGCGGTCGAGGAAGTCGACAAGTGACTCCGTCGAGTTCTTGTCGAGTGTGCGATTCACTTCGTCGAGCAGTGACATGGTGTGGTGTACGTCCTGTCTGTCGAGACGATGGCACATATTGTCCCATGCTATCGCACCCCGGTTGACCGCAGTGGACTGAGAGAGGTTCTTGAGTTCCGAGGTGGCACTCGGGTGGTGCTGGGCGATCTGCACCAGCGTGTGATAGAGGTATGATTGAAGCTGTGGGTCGATGTTGGGATCGTTCGGGTCAAGTAGAATCATCTGTTCCATCACCTCCGGCACAGAAGTGTTGATGAAGGATAGGAAAAGATGTTTCCACGTTGTGAAGTCTGAGCTCCTCTGGAGCATCGGTGGTGTGAACTTCAGTGCCCTACCCAGCTGGTCGATGCCTCGTTGTGGTCCCCGTCGGGCCCAGATGCGGCCATCCGCAAGGTCCGCAGCGCTGATGGTCTGGCGTCTCGCGGGTGCACGATAAGGCGCGGACACGCCGAGGTAGCCTGTCCGTCCGGTAGCTCTATCGACTGAGGTTCGCGACTGTGGCGGTGGTGGCGCAGCTGTCGGAGACTGTCCAGCTGTCGGGGTATGTCGAGACATGGACGCAAACATCCGTCTGACATCAGCCATCAGGTCCCGTTGCTCCGCCATAAAGTCGGCCTGACTTTGAGACAGTTGATCCGTGACAGCGTGCATCTCGCTCTGCATCTCTCCGTGCTGGAAGTCTTGTCGTTGCTCCAGGTTAGATATCTGATGCTCTAGCCTGGCCACTAGGTCTAGTCTCGGTTGATCGGAAGATCCTGGAAGAGACTTGCCAGTGTCGACAGCAATGCCAAGTCCCGGGGGAATAGGAGTGTTGCCTGGTCGAGTGGGTGAGTCGTCTGCCATGTCGATGTTGTCCCAGCTGCCCCAGTGAGAAACGCGTTCTGTCGGCCAAACCAGCTGTCACAGACCAAGTAGCAAACTGTGGAAGTCAGTCTGACCTCCCGCTCCGCAGCTCCGGTGCCTGTATGTGCGTTGCGCGTCACTCACACCACACCCCGCTCCGGCTGACGCTGATATCCTGCGGCTGCAGAAGTCACCAGGGATACAAGCTAGCCAAAGAGAACGTGGTATAGATGAGGACTCTGGTGTTCGAATTCTGTCTACGTCTGTCTAAAATTTTGAATAACTAATAACTAAGCACAATGGAGTTTTGTGTTCGAATCTCGGAGACTCGACTCGGCCTCGGAGGCTCGAGGATCTCGCCCAGGACGAGATATACTTGCACACTTCTAGAATGTGTGAGGGCCCATAACCTGAACGGCTCAACCGATGAGTGATGGAAGGTGGAAGTGCTCGGAGCTACTTACAGTGGGTGCAGCGAGCCGGGCTCGAGCTGCTGGGACTAATGAAGTGAGTAGAGCAGCTGCGCGGGCCGAGCCTATTAGGATGGGCGGGGCGCGCGCACTAGCAGCGTGCTGATACTAGTCCTGTAATCTACGATATCTACAGTACTATTGTCTTGTCTTGCTCGGGTCGGATGTGAAGTCCGGACGCGCACGCAGCACGCCATCTACTGATATTGGTATCAGTAGATTGCCAGAAGGACCTGTCAGAGCACATACTCCAACACTGTCGGCCGCAACCGCGGACGGGCATTGCCCGTTCGGCTCACGGAGGGGGGCGAATGTTGACATCAGTGTTGGTACACTACTGCATATGTACAATGTAGCTAGGGTATGCCTAAGAACTTTAGCACTTGTCATCATGCATAGTACATGTAGGAATACATGTGTGCATTGCAATGCCATAGGTAATTTGTCAAGACCCAAGAAAACACGCACACGGCCCATCGGTCGCTCCGTGTACTCGTAAACATTGGGCATCCACTGGCCAACTTATACATGGGAGATCAAATGGATACACGCGGTTGCCTAGGGCTTGGCCCATGCAGCCGTTTACATGTGTACATGGTCGATTGCGGATCAAGCAGCAGGTTTGTTTGGACCAAGCAGCATGCCTCGTATATTTACATGGTGGCTGACTTTTCTGTGCCATCAGGGGCGGCCGCATCAGTAGCCTTCATACGATATGGTGATGTCCGTGGGGTGGTACGTCGGGTAGGCCCGCCGGATGAGTGCAGCTGCCACCTCATGTGGGGCGGGTCCAAACGCCACTGAATAGCCATATACGGAGCACGTCCTCTGCTCCGGGTTGTGCTCAATGCGACCACCTCCAAGGGCCTCCACCCCAAAGCCCGCCGCCCTTGCTTGCGCGCGTATCTGCGGTGCGGCGCAAGTGGTTGCGCTTCAAAACAATGCCGCTCGCTGCGCTACAGGTCCAGCCAAAAGTACCAGCGAGGGCCGGGTCGATGTGGCATACCTTCAAGAGCACATCGTTGTGGTACCCGGCCGCTGTGTGTCCCCAGACAACCAGCTTGGAGCGCCCGTCCCCGGACACCCGCGCCAGGACGTACTTAAAAACGCCTGCGTCGATGCGCACCGTGTCCAGCACGTCGCCCGCCCAGGGTTGCGGCAACTCCTCAGCGAGCCAGTCGTCAATCATCTGCCGGGCCAGCGAGTGCTTCCCTGGCAGGCCAAAGTCCCCCCCATCTGCGCCAACAGGCAAAAAGGCAGCTCCTTTAAGACGCTCCAAGACTCCAGAGCGTGGGGTGAGGCAGTTGGTGGAGGCTTGTGTCCCTGCCTTGCTGGTAGAAATCGGTTTCGGGCCCTTTCAGCGCCTCCCGGATCCACTCCCTATGGAACCAGGAGGCATCCTCCAGCTCGTCTTCGTCAGGCTGTGGTAGCTGAAGTGCAAGCAAGAGGGGCGATCAGCGCATTTGTCTCTGCGGCATGCCATGGCTGTGAGCAAACGATAAAGAGAGGTCAGGCACGGGGGGTGTGCTCCATGCATGGGGAAGGAAGCTGGCAGACCTGAAGCCTTGGCGACATCGCCGCCTCTACCTCCTCTGGCTTCAGGCCGACACCAATGGCAGCCTGCCGGCCATCTGATGAGAGTGCGCTAAACCCATCCAGCGCTTCTCCCGCTGCAGGCGCGATCCCTGCCCACCAGGTGTGGCAGCGGCGCCACACGCGGTCAGGGCTCAGCAGGGATCGGAGTCACACGGCAGCCAGGCATGCCGTGCGCAACGCCTGCACCATTACCACGGAACCCGACCATCAGTGAGCGTGGGAACGGCCATGGCTGCGACGAATGATACCGCACGCTCCCTACGTCCACAGCAACGCCCGTCTCTTCCTTCACCTCCCGCACCACATTCAGCTCCAGAGTTTCCCCAATCTCCAGGAAACCTGCGAGGCAGGAGTATCTGCCCGGCTTCCACCTACGCGCACACATGCAGTGTCAGCCCCGCGATGCCACGCAGTCTTGGTGCATCCAGGCGACGGGCATCTAAAGCGCAGTTTGGGTGCCCTGAACCCACCGCTTGGAACGGCCCAGCAGCGCAAAGTCACCACAGGTGATGAGCATGATGGCGGCGGGATCAATTCGTGGGTACACTGAGCGGCAGCCGCGGTCATCTGACGTGCAGCGCCTGACATGGCCACCCTTGGACGGCGCCGTCCGGCTGCCACAATGACAGCAGAACTTGTTCGCACGGTTCCAGGCCACCATGCCGATGGCGTACGCCAGCACGGCTGCCATGGCCTCCGGGAGGGATGTGCCTGCCTGACGCACGTCGATCCAACTCGCGCCAGCCTCAGCAATTACATCCCCTGGGAGCACCAGGTGCGCATGCCATCAGGGGGACAGATCGAGCTATGGCCTGCATAACTGGATGTTTGTGGGGGAAGGAGGGTTCTAGGCATGGATGCACCCCGGGGCAGGAAAGGGAAAGGGCATGAGACCTGAGGTGGATGAAATGCCAACAGCAAACACCGGTTCCCCCTTCTCATCGTGGCCGAGAAAAATAGACTGCTCCAGAGCTTTGCCGATGAGCTGTGCCGCGCATGCCGCGGGCTTCAGCATGATTGGGGTGACCTCCGCCCCAGGCGTCGCCTCAAGCGCCGGTGCCATGCCTCCACCAAGGATGGGCACCAGCCTGGCCTGGGGCGAGGCCCATAGCTCCTGAAGCCTGTGCCACCAGTGTTTCCTCTACTCAGCAGCGCAACCCTACATGCACGGGCGCGGTGCATCGCACGAGAGGCGCGCGCGGTGGGCGAGAGTGACCTTGAGCCATCACTCCGGATGTGGGCAGCTCTGTCCAGCGGCAGGTTGGAGAAAAAGGTGCCCTCCTGCGCGACAGTGCTTTCAAGGGTAAACCCGGTAGAATCAAAGTGCTCCGCCATCTGAGCAGCATCTGTTGCGGGCGGCGTGCTGGAAGCCTTCGTGAATAACCTGAGGGGCGGTAATGGGGGAAGGGGGAGGGGTGGGTGGGGGGGGGGGGGGGGGGGGGGGGGGCAGGCGGCGTGCTCCCGTCACACAACGCCCAGATGTGAAGCATCGACGTCGCTGGATCGCGGCGCAACGACGGACGCACCTTATGGCTCTGCCATGACGGGCCGCGAGCCCCGCAATTGGAGCTGACAGACCTGGCCAGACAAGTAGGGAGTGGTGAGCAGCACAGAGTCAACCGCAGCTGCTGCTGCTGCTGGTGCGAAGTCCCATCCACGTGCACTTGTTAACGGACATGCACAGCTACGCCGTCGCAGAGACAGGCGGTGAGGGTGAGAGTGACGATATTAACCTGCTGCGTGCGGGCTGCCCCTTGCCAGGGGGGTGGTGCCCGCGGTGGTGAGGTGGGTTGCGCCCTGCTGGCCTCCGGCAGCGCGCCTCAACCACAGCCGCCCGGCCGCTCGAAGCCTGCCGCCCTCAGCACCAGCAGCACGGCCGCCCCAGCCCAGGGGTCGCGTTGGGCGCGCGGACGATGGTATCACCGGAGGCATCGTTCGCACCGCGGGGGAGACTCTGGCGCAGGAGGCCTGGGTCTTGGCCCAGCCGGCGGCGGTTCGGCGCAGCCCGGCGGCGGTGGCCATCGGTTGGCAGCCGCCTGCGTGGAGGTGGCCAGCGGCGACGGACCTACTGGACGCGCCGAAGAGTGAGCCTCGCGGCGTCCGCAGAACCGTTCACGGCAGCTGAGACCCTGAGGCAACGTTGTTGGACGGGCACCACCAGGTGTACCGACGCCTGCTAACCGATGCAAGCAGTCTCAACTGCGCTGTCGCCAAGCAGGGCGGCCCTGCTGATGGATATATGCGCGCGATAAAAGTACCGGTTAAGTTCGCCCCGCGGGACATCGGCCGACGCCGCCCCAGCACTTGCGCCAACTGCAGTCGTGGGTCTGGCATACCCCGTAGACCATTGCCTCATTCGAACCCCGATCGAAGGGCGGGGAGTAGTTGATGGTTGCAGAGCGCGTCCAGAGAATGCACGGAAAGTACTGGAGAAGGAAGAAGCCTAAGGGAGTGCATCAACCGGCCAACCGGGTAACCCAGGACTACACGCCGGGACGATATTGCCGAAATACATCGACAAGTACTCAATACCCGGACCTCGCGCGCACCGCTCAACCGAGCGGACAAGGGATGTACGAGGCGCGCGATATGTTGCGCGAGCAACCAGCAATCAAAACGTAACAATAATCCATATATATGGTAAACAGTAATTTAACCTATTTTGCACCGTGGAATTCATTTTGCACCCTAGGGTTTGGTTATACCCTAGTTCCCGGGGCTACTATCAGTACTTAAGACTCACGGGTGGTGTAGCTTGGATTTGTAGACATAGGGTGCGGTGCATCATTCATCAGCGTGTAGGCCAGCTGCGACGCATCTTCAATGCTAGTTTTGGAGCATTTTGTCCAAAATGGGACAAGATGAGGCAGCAAATCAATATTCATTATGATGATTAAATCCACCGACTAGCCACAAGACGTAGCTATTAGTTTACTCGTGGAGCATCCCCAACTCAAGCAAGTCCTTTTTCGTGGCTGCTGAAACTTGACGACTCCGCCGGGTATGCGTTGCGCTTGGGTGGTTTACATGACGTGGATGCAGTTGTTTCGTGGCTGGCTGATTTGCCACCAAGTTTGCGCGTATGTTTTCACGACTTGGACGCTTTTACCGTACTACTTCTTTCTGACCATGGCGCCGACCTCGTTGAACACCTCGCGACCTCCCGACGCGTCGTGGATGGGCTTCGAGTAAGACAGCGGGACGGCTTCAACGAGCGTCCAGGGAAGCGCGTCAGGCACTTCTCTCAGTTTGTGTCAACCGGCTTCTTCCCTCCTTTGTCTGCGCGTATACAACAATTGATAGGGGCATGAGAGGTTTGCCCTTTGCATCGGCATGGAAGGGCTCGTATACGGCCACGGTCAACTTGTCTTCATAGTCTCGCGCGCCTTCATAAGCCCGATGACGAATCTCGACTCCCATTCACTAGGAGTTTCAGGACACTTGTCCTCCTCATGCACCTAATGATGGCCAAGACCGCAAGCTATGTTAGTCCCGAGGTAGACGCCATACCATTTTTGTCCCAGTCGGGACAAAATAACAAGCAAGGTAGATGCACCAAATTGTTTTGTCCCGTAAAGGACAAAAATGACAAAGAATGGGATTCACAGCCGAGACGTCGATGACAACTAAGTTTGTGCCTTCGCATCGTTGGCGATGTGTTGTCATAACGCGTCTCTTTGGCGCCGGCGTGAAGGCCCATGATAGCGTTGTCTTGTTGAAGCACTTGAGCTCGAACCTCGGCTTAAACGCGAGGGGACGGCTTATATATATCCCGGAATGGTTTGTGTTTGCACGGTTTTAATAGGGGCGGAAGGAAGGCATCTGTCTTGCAACATACGGAATATGACGGGGGAATAATCGCGGCTTATTTTGTCCGTGTTTCAACATGAAGTTGCCGATTTTTCCTGCTTATGATATACCGATTTGTCCCCCTGATGACAGACCGATATTTACTATGGGTACGCTGGAGTGCAGTCACCCAGGCAGTAATCGCCCTTTTTATTTATTATCATAGCTGGGCGACCACGATGAATAGTAGTCGCTACAGATACAAAGTACTCGTACGCCTCGAATCGTCGCGTGGTAGTGCTCGCGAAGTTCGCCCCGGGTCATCCGCCGAAGCCGCCCCAACACTTGGCCCCATGGCATGCGCCAACTCCAGTCCGAGGTCTGGCATAGCCATACTATTAGACCGTTGCCCCGTGCGAACCGCAAAGGGCAAATGCATCAACCGGGTAAACCGCCCGGGACACGAGTCTGGACGCTATTGGAATGCCCTGAAATAACAGCCGGAACGAATCGAACCGCCGGGGACCTCCTGAGTCGGAGACCACCGTTATACCGGGCGGACAGATCACGAGGTACTGCTGATAGTATGGTAGCGTGCTCGTGCCTGTATATGTCATAGTTCTCGCGCAGTGTAGCAGCGACTAGTAGTCCCATGTAATGGACTGGCCTGGGGATTGCTACCCGCCTGTATATTTTAAATAACAAAAGTAATTACATGGGCTATCCGCAAAATATGATCGGGAAATCACCCGAAAAGACATTAGGCGGAAACGCCCACCTGTAGTATAAGAACTCTACAGAACAATTACCCTGTAGCGACTACGGGCGGTAGCACCGGCATAGCACCAGCACTACAACCCCGAGCAGTCGCGCAATACGAGCCGTATTTTACATGCTCAGCAATTCTTACAGTCCTGCCATTAATAAATAGCTGGCTGTCTTTATAGTACCGGAACCGGCAGAGCTAGAGGTACGGCATTATCTCAAGCGACTATCTACACCATCATAGACCTTTCCGATTGTCCTTTTCGTCTGGTGATTTTCTGGGGACACGTACCCGCCCCCCGTAACTGCGAACTGCGATACAGGGTACCCGATAAAGGATCATCACCAAATGTGAATATATTATTTTCGTCGTCGTCCCGCGGCGCTATATGGGATTAGTCACTAAGGATTAGTCGCTATACCCTTGCCAGCAGTACGCGACGGATAGCGACTACCCACACTGGCAGTAGCTATAGAGCCGCCACACAATAATCGCTACGTGCGTCGTACTATTAAGGATAATTGTTCTTCTGCTGCTAGCTCATCAAAAATAATGAGCTCGATATAATTGTTATACATACCATCAGGGGAATATAGCGACATAACGCATAGCGGGACGACGAAAAATCCCGTGGTCCTTTTTTGCAGTTCAGATAATATACAGGGTAATAATATAAAAATACGGGTACAGGTAGCGGAAAGGATTGTGAGATATCAGTCGCTAGTCGCTTTTCGGTACTGGTAGTCGCTACAGCGAATACTCATCGTGCTGCTCGTAGCGATCTGCTTATTTACCAGTCGTACCAGGGGTCAGACCCCTGGTCGTACTGCTTGTACAGTTAGTCGCTACCCCTTGTAATGGTACTGGCACCAGCAAGGGAATATGGCCGGGCGGCTCGGGTTATGATATAGCGACTACATATCACATGGTCGCTGTTTTAAATATTTATATGGGACTGGTCGCTACTCGCTATGGGACCAGTACGGCCCAGCAATCCTATTGTTTAAACTTCTACTACAATTAACGGGTCTTTACCGGGCTGGTTGGCCATAACCTCCCGTGGAAGCAAGCCCTGGCTCAGCCAACCCAATCGCTTGAAGGGCCTTGGTGGGCCCTGTGGAGGGTTTATTGGTGATGGGTGTTGGGTGTTGGGCGCGTGCAGCGGCGGCAAAGTGGTAGTGTGCGAGGCCAGCGCGGGTTTATGGTTTGCCGCGGGTTTTAGTGCGCTGCCGCGCATGTCGTGTGACTCGCGTTACAACACATACGCACACACCCCATCATCGTCCCTCTCCGCACATGGACCACCTCTTACATATCACGGCGGCAACCGTGACGTTGAAGTGGCAGTGATGAGTGTCGGGCGTGTCGTGGGGTCGAACCCCAACAAAAAGCGGCCGACTACTTTGACGACTTAATTAAGCTCTTCTGAGGAAGAACGAAAGCGCCGAAAAAAACGCGCCGTCACCACCTCGTAGGACCGACTCGACGCAACGCTTGAGCTTCTCCGAGTTGCCAAGGGGAAGCTGGCATAGAGTCACGAGGAGGTTAGCAACCTCACTCAGAAGCTAGACGATTTGATGGGCGCGCGTCCGAAACAAACGAAGGTGCCGATCAAGACTGTCGCCCCGCTATCGCACAATATCGATGTACTGGAGAACGACGAGCGTGGCGATGACGAGCATGGCACCGAGGAGGAGGAGGAGGAGGAGCCAATGCCGCCCCGCAACCTCAAGTTGACCGGTCATCGACCGGGTAGTGAATAGCTACGACAAGAATGCGTGGAGGCATGCCAAGGAAGAGGTGGAGGCGTTGCTGGACTACGGTACGTTTGCCGACCGGTGCAACGGCGTCCTCGTCCGCGCCGCCATGGCTTCCCTAATGGGTAAGTATCCCAAGATGTGGGAGCACTGCGTCTAGGAGAGCAGATTCCGCAAGACACTAACAGAGGAGGTGGCACAACGTATCATGGATCACTTGACGGTTAAGTTGGGTGTTCGTCCATGGCGACCTCACGATGGCGTGTTACAATGGCGTTCGGAAGGTATTGCCGAAAGTATGGGACGACAACCTGCAGAAAGCGTTTCGTGGTTGTGACGCTGGGTTATACGTTGTCGACATGTTGCGCTTGCTTGGCCTCTCGCAACGAGATGGCATAGTGAAGACGTCATACTTCTCCGCCGCTTGTTACGGCGTTAGGAGAGCAGTACTTTACCCCCGTGTTGGCCGAACTTTTCGGGAGCGACAGCTCCGCGCCCCGCCCCGCCGCGCTACCTCGGCCCATTGACTTGCCAGCCAAGATTGACCTTGACGGGCGACCCGAGAGGGTACCTTGAATCGCGCACCGTGTCGCTCATCCTGAACAACGCGGTGAAGACTGGCCACACGATCGACGCCGCAAGCCCGCGGAAACCGAGGGACAGTTAATCGCGGAAATTACTAACATGGTGATGGAGCTACACCCATGCTCTTGGCCACCTCCGAGACAGCTCCGGCCGATGCCGACGCTCGAGGCACGGCCGCCGGGCACTAGGCAGACCCAAGACCAAGACACGACGGGGGCGGTGAAGCTACAACTGCCACGGAAGGACGCCGGTTGCGTGCTAAAAGAGTGGCAAGCCGCCGAGGGGACAACCCCACATGAGCTGCTCCTCAACCAACAATCACTACCATCACTTTAGCCCCGTATCGACTCGGAAGACCCGATGGACAACATCAAGCGCCTGCCCCACACCGGATGGTTCGACAGCCCTCAGCTGTCGGGCCTGAAATGTGAGTAGATTACCCAACACCTGGCCGACATCCTATTGGACCCGTACACTACCGCGGCATGGCCAAGAGGTCGCGCCGCAGGAGATGAAGACCGCGGTGCGAGATGCAGCGAGCGCGGCGTGGGTGTAGTATTCCATACTCCAACCATGTATTGTACCGCAAGGCCTAGTAGACTGGCTATTAACGACTACGAGTACCTACGGTACCGTGCCCTGCCTGATGCTAGTCTATACCGAGCTTCCAATACACATCGGGAATCCGGTACTAAATGTTGTGGCATAAATAGGCCATACAAATACTAGGCTATGTTCACAAAAGTTTCCTTAATTTTCTGGTTGCTTCTAGACAGCACACCCGTAGCTTCATCACATCACAGTACGAGTGTACTAGTCAGCGATTCCTCGGAATAAGTACGGCTTCGGAATAGCCGACGACCCTAGATGCCCACGGAATACACTCGTAGCCCTAGATGCCCACGGCAGCGGCGCGCTACGGCTAAAGACCACCGAGAACGACCCGCGCGCCTACTTCGCATCTCGAGCGCTGGCCCAGCTCCGAGACCTGCACGATAGCAGCGATCGCCAAGGCGAGCGCAGCGAGCGCCGTGACGACGAGCAACTGAGCCGTGCGGCCACCCCGGCGGCCGGCTCGAACGGTGACAACATGGAGAAGGACCTACCATGCCTCGACGAAAACCGCATGCCTGCCTCCCTCCCGGAGGCGGGGGCGGTACCGGACTCACAAACGTCCGCGCAGACCGAGTTCGAGACCAACACCCGGCCGCCCCGGCCCTTTCTCCCACTCCCCCCCCAACACCATCCAACTCATCTGCTTCCACCGCCACCGATGGGGAGGATTTAACAGCACCACCAAGACAACCCAACAGCATGCTGGAGGCTATCAAGATGCTTCTAGCCAACCTTTGAAGACCATGGTCGGCTTGATTCCATAATCTTTGGAGGGCGGGCGGTTTTATACCGCTGATGACAGACCTATTTCGTCTCATTGATGACATAACGATTTCGTTCCACAAATGACCGACCTATTTCGTCCCACTGATGACCGAACGATTTCGTTCCGCTGATGACAGAGCGATTTCGTCCCATTGATGACAAACGATTTCGTCCCATTGATGACAAAACGATTTCGTCCCACTGATAACAAAACGATTTCGTCCCACTTATGACACACCGTTTCGTCCCGTTGGATACATGACGATTTCGTCCCACTGATGACGTACCGATTTCGTCCCACTGCTGACATACCTATTTCCGTCCCACTGCTGGCAGAACTTTTTTGTCCCGCTGATGACAGGTCTATTTCGTCCCGCTGATGACATAACTGTTTCGTCCCGCTGATGACAGACCTATTTTGTCCCACTGATGACATACCTATTTCGTCCCATTGATGACTAAACATCTTTCGTCCCTCTGACAAAAACTATTCCTAGCAAGCTAACCTTGGATAATGGTGTGTGAGAAATCGGGTACCGTCATGACTCACCAAGAGTTAATGCATTGATGTGTCCCCGAGGACGGTGTGACCAGCCTCGTTGAGCTTCATCGACATGTAGCGGCAGACTTCCGGTGAGAGGCCGATGTACATATTGTCCGACGTATAGAGGATGCCTTTGTTGTTTTGGTAAGTGTCCGAGTACTTGAGCTTGACCATGCGCTTCGCCTCCCGTCTGTGGTTGCCGTCGATGTTGCCGTGGCGCGCGTCCACATAGTCCGGGTACTTGACGATGATGTCGACTTCGGGCTCGTAGGAACTTTCATCCGCCAACCTCGGCGCCTCCCCGCCTTCGAATGTCGCAACTTGCTCCTTAAAGTTGGCCATAGTCAGAGCGAGGGGCTCGTACTGAAATGGGATAACTTGTTACTTGACTACCGGGAAGGACACTGAAAAATTGTCGGCGGACAAGGAAGGGTTCTTCTGTAAAACAATTGAAAACATGTCAGTTGTCACATTGGATATTATTTCGGTACATCAGATCATGCAAATTGATGGGCATTTACCTTTTAGCTTTGCGCCACCTACCATGTTGCAGTCTTGTAGCTTCGGAGAACGGAATTCAAATTCCGCCGGTGGAGCGACGAACTTATCGGATGGGAAGCTGAAAATGTGAGGTAGCCCCGAAACCTTGTCCTTGATGAGGTTGACTCTGTCAGCGAACAACATGTTGATGTCACCACCCTGAGAAGTCTTCGCCTCTGGATCAGCAATCTTCACTCTGAGGTGGCCGAAAGAGATCCAGTCGACGGCACTGGTGTGGGAGAAGCCATTCACGGCCGGCGGGATGGCCAAATACTCGCTGATTGGAAGAGCCTTCACAAAATACTGGTCAATGTTGGCCACGTCAGAGACGGTGATCTCTTCAAGCGCAAAGCCTTTCAGCGCTTGCCCTAGCAACATGCGCTCGACCAAGGACCATGCGTAGTACGATTGGAACCGGGGCTAGGAGGAGAGTGGCGGCTGGATCGCGTGGAGGAGTAACCTCTCAAAGGCGACCGAGACCCTAATCTCTCTGGCCAATTCCATGCGATGAGGTTCCAAACAGATCTGCATGGGCACGCATGGAAATATCAAAACTTGCGAAGTGTTAATTCAAAAACCTCAAATGTTTTTTCTCATCTCATAGCGTCCGGATTCCCTCATCTTGGCATCCAAGATCTTTCCCACGCACGCGAGAAGTGGCTCTTTCGGATAGTCGAATAAGTCTATGCCGGTCAAGGGGCTGGACCGATCCAATTCGGTGTAGAGATAGATCTCCACTAGACCGCTAGGACTACTTTTAAACCAGTGGATGGTCCGGCTCCGTGAAGCAAAGCTGCTGTAGATTCCATCTACATGGAATACACCGACGCTGTAGAAGTCGAGATAATTGGCATACTTCATGAGCTTTGTCTTTCTGCCGGGTATGTGCGTGCCATTGACGTCTAGAGCCTTCCGGCGCTTCTCTGCCGCCCGTTGCCTTTGTTCCTCTTCCGTGCCGAAGAGGTCTTTACCCGTACCGATACTGAGGAGTGTTGGCGTTGACTCTTCTTTGGGCCCCCTCGGCGGCCAACGCTCCTAAACCAAAAGCTCTAGGACCAGACGCTTGCCCGGTAGTTGGCCCTGGAGTCCTGGTACCGGACACTTCGGCGGGGGCTTTGAGCAAAGGAGCGGGAGTTGGCTCGGGCTCAGGCTCATGCTCAGGTTCGGGCCCAGGCTTAGGCTTAGGCTCCGGCTCAGGCTCCGGTTCATGATCGGGCTCCGGCTCCGGCTCCGGCTCCGGCTCCGGTTCAGTCTCGGGCTCGGGCTCAGGCTCCGGCTCGTCCTCGAGCATTAGTTACGTTTCTGGTACTTGAGGCGTCCCCTTGGCCAGAGAACAGCCTTGAGTCGGGGAAACTAAAAAGAATGAGTAGAGAGCACTCAACACACCTGCAGTATGGGCATCACGATCAACTACTAAAAAATATTGACATGTTACATCAAAGCCAATCGATATTTTCTTAGGGGAACCCGATTTACTCGCCGGTACCGACGCATTTGCCTTTGCCTTTGCCAATTGACGACATGTTGGGTCGTCACCATAGCTCACAAACTTCCGGGATTGTTGCTGGGAAGGCTTGATACTTTCTGTCACAATTACCTGGGGTCACAGTCGTCTCGGAAACCTTTTCTTTTCCCTTGGATTCCTTTGGAGCTTGAGGCGCTGGTGGCTCCTCTGCGCGTCCTTTCGAACATGTAAAACACGCTATTTCAATATATTCAGATATCACATTAAACACACGCAAGTCATATTGGAGAGGTAAGGACCTGATTGGTAGTAAGCTTGCATAAACTTTTCGTACTCAATCAACCTTCGCGCTATCTGCATTTGAGAATCTGAGAGGAGATGGCCGCTCTTGATTCGGGCCCTCAAAAGAGTGGCAGCCGATCTTTCTCCTTGCGACTGCGTGCCGTAAGGTGGCACTCTCCTTCTCAATAGGCTCAATTTCCAGGAGTTACTTGCTTGATGCTTCCGCGCCTTGTCTAGCGGCATAAGCTGAGGCTGCACGGCTCTTTTTCGCCGCTGGCTCCTCGGGGCGGGATGGAAGAAGACACCTTATTTTTTCTCGAAACCAGAGCTCCGAGCGTTTCGAGCTCTCTTGCTTTCTCTGTAGTTTTTTATGTCCGCCTGGACCTTCGACCTATGCATGAATCAGATTCCGTCAATAAGTTTTCGTCAAGCTCATGACATGCCGTTTAGTCCCAGTGATGGCAGAACGATTTTGTCCCGATGATGACAGCTCGTTTCCGTCTCATTGATGACAGTAGATTTTCGTCCCGCTGATGACAGAACGATTTCGTCCCACTGATGACAGACCGATTTCGTCCCGTTGATGACATAACGATTTCGTCCCACTGATGACATCACGATTTTGTCCCACTGATGACAACACGATTTCGTTCCGCTAATGACACAACAACTTCGTCCCGCCGATGACAAAACGATTTCGTCCCGCTGGTGACAGAACGATTTCGTCCCACTAATGTCATACCTATTTCGTCCCACTGATGACAAACCTATTTCGTCCCATTTATGATATACCGATTTTGTCCCCGCTGCTGACACAACGATTTCGTCCTACTAATGACAGATATATTTCGTCCCACTAATGTCATATCTATTTCGTCCGACTGATGACGGAACGATTTCGTCCCACTAATGACAAAACGATTACGTCCCGCTGATGATAGAACGATTTCGTCCCTCTGATGACATAATTATTTCGTCCCACTGATGACAAACCTATTTCGTCCTACTGATGATAGAACGATTTCGTCCCACTGATGACATAGCTATTCATGTTGCAGGACCTTAACTACTGCGGTTTAATCATGTCATGTCCTTATCTACTGCGCTCGATCAGGATATTGAACCCCTCTTGACGGCCGATGTGTATGGGTGAGTATGGATAAACGCTCCACTCCCCCCCCCCCCACCTCCCGGCCACCACCAAGAATCCTCACTGCTCCCCTCGCGGCGGCCTCCACGACATGTACCACTACCTAGCAGGACCATGATGTACCAGTCGTCTCGTTCGGGTTTATATTCTAGCGACTGTGCTGCCCAGATGGCGGGCCTAGATTTTACCTCTTCAGGAGGAAACCCTAACCGAACTCGCCAGCATAACTGGTTGCATCACGCGTCGAGCAGGCATGCAGCTATTGTACGCGCGTAAAACTCAAATTGAAATTGAAATTGAAATTAGTTACAACGTCTACAAGTGGGGAACACGAAGTGTTATCACAGTTCAAGCTACCGGCCATCCTCCAATGTTTCCTAGCCCCTCCTCCTTCCAGTGGGCTATAGCTAAGACAGCAGCGCCCCCATGTTGTCCCTAGCTAAGTCAGGCCTATCCCATCCAGAGCTCAGCATGCAAGCTTAGGCAGCCGAAGCGTCCCGCCTGCAGCTACCAAGGTATGACGGGGGAAGGGGGCTGACCGGAATAGCTATGTGGTGCTCAGTATATATGCACCGCTGAGCCGGCTAATATGATTGGTGGGAGCTGCGATGCCCTCCAACATGGAATGGAGTGGGTGTTGCTTGTGGAGGTGGTGGGAGTCACTGTGTATTCATCGGGTGTAGGGTGTGTGTTGGTGTGTGAGCTGCACCTGGCACAGGGTTAGTGGTGGGCGGTGTTCTTGAGGCAGCAGGCTTGGCTGGTGGTGCAGTGGCTCGGTCCGCAGCTCACTTGTGTGAGCTGCTAGACGGGTGAGCTGCTTCCTCGTCCGTCTCCCACTCGCTGTCTGAGCCGTGGGCGTCAAAGAGGCGTGGCTTGCTCCTGCTGCGGTTGCGGGTGGCGCCATCCGAGCGGCTGCGGCCCCTGGGCTGCTTCTTCTTAGATTTGGATGTTGTGGCTGCCTTGCCCTTGATGGCTGGGGTGGGTTGGCTGGGTTGGCGCTCCAGCTGGATGGAGAGGCGCCGTGGGTTGCGCAGCTGGTGTGTCTCTGCTGTGAGGCGGGCCAGTTTGGCGGCTTCTGCGGGCTGACTGGCAGGAGAGGACTGTGCAAGCAGCTCTGTGGCTGCTGTGGTGAGGTGGTGGAGTTCTGCTAGTCTCTCGGTGCTGTCATTGGGTGTGCCCTCCCTGAATGTGCGGTGCGCTGTTGAGCGCTAGGGGGAATCAAGGGATGTGATAGCCGCGACTGGTGTCTCCGATGCCTCACCATGGGTGGTGTCCACCTCCATGGCGCTGTTCATCTCCTCGTAGTCGAGGTCAAGCTCCTCCTCGTCGTCTGCATGTGCTCCAGTCGTGGCAGTGGCCGCTGGGGCTGTGGCTGTAGGCGCATGGGCTGGGGGGGCTGCACCGGGGGCTCGCTCCGTTGCAGCTCCTCGCTGATCGACGGCTGCCGCTGCGTCCGCAACCGCTCCGCGCCTCGGTGGGACGCGCTCGAACCCTGGGGGGGGAGCGTCGTGGACCAGGGGTGCTGTCTGGGCTGCTGGGGTCGCTGGAAGAGGTAGTGCGATTGGGCCTGCCGGTGGCGGGGCTGGTGATGTGTCGGCAGGGCGCCTCTCGGCTGGTGCCGGAGTTGGCGCGGCCTTGATCTTCCCGCACGCTGTCGACACCGTCTTGCGCCACTGCTCGGTTACGTCGGTGCTGCAGGTGCCACCAATGATGCTGAGGTGGTGGGCGATTAGCTGCAGGGTGTAGATGCATGGGGCATCCGGTGGCTCGTAGGGCGAGGGACGCTGGGGCGGTCTTCCGGGCCTTCTTATGCATGTCTATCGCAGGTCGTTGGATATAGTTGTGGCCAGTGTTGCCACCCAGTTCTCCCGCCTCGCGGATTGTCTGGCTGAAGGGGTGGATGAGCAGCTCCGAGGGGCCGAACTCGGACTCCGTGAGGTAGATGACGATCCGGCGGTAGCGTATCGCCCGCAGTAGGGCGACGGGTGAGGTGAGGGCCACTGCCATGCGCAAGGTGTCCGCGAACTCCTCGTCTTCTTTGCCGAGGGAGATGGCGCAGAGGTTGTTGTCCCCCACGCGCAGCAGTAGTGTCGGCTCGGTGTGGTAGTGGTGGGTCTCGACGCCAACAGATGTCATGGTGTCTGTCAGCCATTGTGCGTGGTGCAGCTCCGGGGGTGTGTTGGTGCGCTGGATGATGGTGGTTGTTATGGCCTCCGCTAGCTGCTCCACCGTCGGCAGCTCCAGGTTGGCCATGGGGCCGGTGCAGATCGCCTTGGCCGTCAACGCGCATCGGAAGAACTGTTTGGACAACGCCGGGGGCAGTACTCCTGGGAGGGGGGTGGTGGGCTGGTCCTCGCGGTCCTCGCTGTGTTCAACTGTGACTCGGATCACTGCTCGGCCCTGCGACAAGTCGCCAAACGGCAGCGCCAGTACCGCGTCGCGGCACACTACATCCTGTAGTAGACGCGCCACTTCGGGATCGAGGAGTTCGAGGAGTATGCCGAGCGGCGGGCTTTCCATACCTCTCGGACTACCAGGAGGGCCAGTAGTGTGCGGGTCGGGGGGCAGATGACGGCGTCGTCTGCATCTGTGTCGGCCTCGTACTCGGCCCAAGCTCTCACACCGGCGAGTGCCAGGACGTCCGCCGGTGTCGCCGCCGCTTCGCATGGCTGGGGTTGGTCGTATGCTGGGAGAAGGCCCTCCGCCAGGCGCAGCCTTATGTCGGCCTCCGTGAGGCCTCTGAACGAAGGGGAGTGAAGCCACACCTGGTGTACCGGGCGTTCGATGTCGTCGAGGTGTGGTGCTCCGAGTAGGCGGGTGGAGCAGCGGCGGCCCTGGCGGTCGAGGATCGCCGTGCCTTCTCCTGTCCATTGGGTCCGTAGAACGCTCTTGGCTTTGTCTCTGCGGGCCAGTCGCATGATGACTGACCCTGTGGTGGTGGGGAGCCTAGTGCCAGTCGGTCCAGCGGTGTCGGCGGCGGCTGGCTTGGGGGGACGGCGGGTCACCACCCTGACGTCTGCTGGTAGGATTTGAACGCCGATTTTGGGGCTGAGGGTGCGGATCAGGTTCGTCACAGTCCGGCTGCGCGACTCCTCGTCCATGGCTTGGTGCTGGGCCACCAGATCGCAGAACAGTAGGGCCACATGGGGGGCGTCGTCCGTACCGGCGGGGAGGTCGGTCAGTAGTAGGTGAGACGGGCGTTGCAGCACGCGTATGTGGCGGCGGGTTGCTGGTGGGAGGTGGTTGCCTGCGATTTTTTTTGCGATGGCGACCGTTCGGATCGCTGGTTGGCGCACTTTGCCGCCTCGGAGTGCGGCCAGGAAGGTGCCGACCCCGGCGTCCTATTGCTTCTCAGGGCTGTCTGTTTCCATGCTGGCTGTTGTGGTGTCCTCCTGGAAGGCCTGATCTTCGCGCCGCTGTGGGCTCAGGCCGTCAGTTGGCATGGTGGTGGGTCGTCCGTTCGTCGGACGATCCGCCGTTTCACAGGAGGATCACGCTACCAGTACCAGTAGCCGCGCCCGCTCGCCCGGATTTAGTACATACGCAGTACTTCTCCCGGTGTTAAGGGCCGGCTGGAAAGTGAGAAGTGTTTTATCGCAAAACTCACCTGGGTGGAGTCGCCCTTGTCTTCCTTCCCCTTTGCAGTCTCGTTATTCTTCGGCGCCATTCTGGCGGTAGCTGTGTCGGCGCAATAGATGAGCGGGTTTCTGAGTCGTTAGCGGTGAGGTGAGGCGGAAATGACCTAGTCTCCGTCTACCCCCGCTCTGACCCCTGCTGGACCAACCGCGCGCATGCGCGCACTATAGGGCACATCGTTGTCGTCATCAGGTTCATGTATTTTTTGCACCGCGACGGCAAACTACTGCGACTATAAATTACGATTACTGGTTCTCCCGTAGTGAATAATTAAGCGAAGCGTCGATTTTTCGGCGGTGAGCTTTATTGCCGTACGGGTACCCGTATAGTGCAGCGGATCGGGCCTATAGGTGCATGGCTAAAGCGCTTATCTACTGGAAGGTACTAGTAAGTACTATAATCCACTCACCCACCCGCCCACGCGCCCGCCCACGGTCCTTAATTACACAGCCGTCCGATTACGATCTCAAGGTTGGGAGGCTATGAGTACTGGTACTCGCTACTCGCTGCTGGTAATGGGAAAAAAAAACTCTGGTACTTCAAAGCGCTGGCAATGCGAACGCTTCCTGCTGGTATTGGTACTCGCTACTCGCTGCTGGTACTGCTGGTACCGGTACTGGTACTCGCTACTCGCTGTTGGTAATGGAAAAAAGAACTCTGGTACTTCAAAGCGCTGGCAATGCAAACGCTCGCTGCTGGTAGCGACTACTTCAAAGCGTTGGCAATGCAATCCATGGAACTGTAGGCTAGTGATATAGAACCCGTTCTTTTAAAATTTTCTGAAAATTCGACGCATCGCTGATTCAACTGCCAAGTTACTTCATATATTCCCTATTCGAGAGTCATACCGGTACGAGAGTACAGTAGCTTGGCAATAATATTCATGTATGGGATGATATATTCCTTGGATTGGATTATGATGTACATACTAGTACAGAATTATTTACGTAATACGAAAGCAATACAAAGTAGCAAGTACTACAAACACAGAACTATTTCGGAAATAAACCTCATCCTTTGTACGGGATCATGTATTCTGGCTTTGTACAAATCTTGTATTTGATTCATCGGGTCGCTCAATTATTTTGACCCATTGTTTGATATTATGCACACCAGTCAACGGCCCGTCCGAGAACGGTCATCCGCCGCCACTTTCCCTCACCACAGACAACATTCCTCCACCGCCCCCACTCGCCCGGCGCTTCAGCATGGCGGCGGTCGTAAGGGTAGTAGCCTCTTTTCCAGGTTCCGGCGCGTCGGACACCACAATCACGGTATATACCGCCGTATACATGCCGCATCGGGTACTCGTGTCATTGCGACACGCGTGCCAGTGATCGTAAGGGTGTTGAGAAAAGAAAGTACACATGGGGCAAGGACTCAAATGAGGTCGCAAATAGCGAGATTGGCAAGGGCTCGTCTCTGATCAGCGGGTGCATCTCTCGGGACGCTATCCGCCTCATGCTCGCCAAGGAGGTTAGCGAGCAGTCGCCGTGCTGCTCGCGGAAGTGCGTGCACAAGCTATACACTCAGTGCGGAGAGGCTCTCGTTGATGCCGTGATGGACCGTGATTTGACCGTATACTCTGGCAATCACAACGGCTCTTTTTGACCGGCTCACTCAGGTTCTCATGGGTGGCTACGACTCGTCATCCGACAAGTTCGATTACATGTTTGATCACGCTAGTTACTTGCGCTCTTTCGATCATCGAGGGCCCATCTACACGTGCGGACGTGCATGGGAGGTCTTGCATCAAGTCTCGAAGCGCATACGTCTCGTGATCCAACGTTCGGTGGTGGGTAACGAACCCACGTACATCAGGCAGCGCAAGCAGTACGACAGCAGACAGACCGAACCGAAGGAGCATGTGCGCATGTTCCTCGAGCACTTCTTTTCGGATGACCTCGGTCATGTCGAGACCATGCCTTTCCACGACGGCAACAACGAGACCTTCAATAAGCACCTGCCTGCA
Source organism: Tetraselmis striata (assembly GCA_006384855.1). NCBI lineage: Eukaryota > Viridiplantae > Chlorophyta > Chlorodendrophyceae > Chlorodendrales > Chlorodendraceae > Tetraselmis > Tetraselmis striata. The sequence continues at coordinate 143,545 of VCJN01000349.1, forward strand.
TGTATGACCAAGATTTGCGTCTACTACTATCACACGTCGTGGGCTGAGGACGACAAATGTTAGCTATACTCGTACCGATACTCGGCTGCCCGGTATCGATACTAGTATAGCGCGGTATAGCAGTACACGGCTGCCCGTGTACCGGCTGTATGGCTATATATGCGGTTGCCCGCGTGTATATGACATGATCGGATCTTTTGGAATTGCTTTCACCGGTTTCGGAGCTGGTTTGTATATGACATGATCGGATTCTCCGGGTAATAGGGAGCTCCGAAACCAGTGAAAGCAATTCAAAATATCCGATCATGTCATATGCACGCGGGCAACCGCATATATAGCCATACAACCGGTACACGGGCAGCCGTGTACTGGTATACCGCGCTATACTAGTATCGATACCCGGCAGCCGAGTATCGGTACGAGTATAGCTAACAACAACGCGTTTCTCCTTGGTGAGGCCCATTTTGTTCCCCGGATGACAGACCGATTTTGTCCCGCCGATGACAGAACGTTTTCAGCCCAATGATTACAGTCATAATTATTTCGTCCCGCTGATAACATAAATTTTTGTCCCGCTGATGACATACCGATTTCGTCCTGTTGATGACAAAACTTTCTGCCCCGCTGATGACAGATCGAATATCTCCCGCTGCTGACATGGCGATTTTCCCCCGCGCATGTAAGACCAATTTTGTCTCGCTGGCGACAAAATGTTTTCGTCCCGCTGATGACATAACTATTTTGACATACAACTTTTAATCGAACAACCGACCCGCTTCCGCTAGAATTATTTCGTCCGTGTCGATTTGCCCGCATGGAATCGATCTCTCCACCCTTTTAATCCGACCGGGTATTTATCGGTTTCGGCTTTATCGGTTTTGGTGTGCGATTCTTACCCCGCTATCGATCGCCCTTTCACGATTTCGATAGACAATAGCGCTAACAAACCCTTTGAAAGTACTTGCCGCTTTATAGATTTGCCTTCCGAGAGCGTAGTGAAGCTCGCGTCATTTGCCACTTTCCGCCGGACTTGGAAGGAAGAGTTTCCGGATGTCACCACGCCAAAGGTGAAGCGATTCAGCCATTGTCCCATTTGCGCGGCGGGCAAAGCGCTCAGAGACCAAGCTCGCGAGATTTGCACAAAGGACATGACGCCAGAGGAACGTCAAGTGCACCGTCAACATCAACGGCTCGTGAGGCGTCAAGTCAGATCCGAGCAGAAGGCCCACCTCGAGAGAGTGCGCAAGGAACGAAGGGATATGAACAACGCCGTCTTCTACTTGCGCTTTGACCATGGAAACTTCTTCTCCAAAATTGATAGCATGGATGACTCCGCGAAGACCCTGCTGCCTCACTGCGTTCGCATCCCCAAGATTGCGAAGCCCGACATGCTCCTCAAGTATCACCCGACCTGTGTGGAGTACGACGGATACCGCCCGGACGACATCTACTACTACACCAACACCATCCCCCATGATTCATCCACGACTTGCACTTTGATGATATGGATCACGATCGTGAAGGTTTGCTCGTTGTCCTCCCGACTGATTCGCCCTAGTTGTCTTGTGGCCGTGGACTGATAAAATTTGATCTTCGATGTAGGGAATTCAACTATATGGCAACAAGATTCCGTACATGAGAATCCCGATGGACAACACCGTCAGGGAGAACAAGAATAGGAACGTGGCGGCCCTCTGCCATTGGCCCTCTGCTTTTAGTCTATTGGCATGTGCGACGTCATTCATTTGGTCTTCTTGCATGTCGGCCACACTCATGAACGGGTTGATTGGATCTTCAGGCGCATCAGTCTTGCGCTATCTCGCGGCTCCGCCTACATAGTCGAGGCCTTTCTTGACTTGGTGGCGAAGACAGTTTCGCCCACTCCGGAGATTGCAGAGCTCGCATGCTACCTCGACTTCGTCTCTGAATGGTTTAGGCCCCATTTCCAAGACCACATCCAAGACATATATGTAAGCCGCACAAATTCGAGTTCACGTGTGATGACGCCGCCGCGTCAAGCGGCTCGTTGCGCACCGCCTTGTGGTCCAACACACCGCTTTCCGAGCCCATGCAGATCTTGAAGAGCGCGTCAACTGGGACGCGCGAGATTCGTGCGGGCCGGCCCCTGTTGTACGCTCTCTGCAACAAAGAGCAACCCGATGCGCTGAAGGTCCGTAGGTACTTGGATGACTTCAAGAAGGTCAGGTCGTACATCACGGACCTAACGGTCCAGTGTCACTTCTCCCTAGTCGAGCGCGAGAGCTAGAAGAACCTGCTTGACGACTTGGATGAGAAGCGGAGTGTTCCTTTCGCATCTTTCTCCGGGTTATGGCCTCAGCGGGAAGAGGAAGTTGACGACATCGTGCGCGAGCACGGGCAGACCACGCCGGCTGAGGCACGTCACACGATGGCTACCAACGCCGACCTCAACAATGTCGAAGCTGCTCGCGTTGAAGCCGAGGTTCGAGCTCAAGTGCTTCAAGATGACAGCGCCTTCCGGGGAGTTTACGCCGGCGCCAACGAGAGGCTTCATGACAACAAATCGCCCAACGATGCAATGGGCTCGAACCTCGTTATCATCGACGTCTCCGATGTGAGTTCCATTGTTTGTCATTTTTGTCCTTCACGGGACAAAACAATTTGGTGCATCTGCCTTGCTTGTTATTTTGTCCCATCTTGGACAAAAATGGTATGGCGTCTCGCTCGGGACTGACATAGCTCGCGGTCTTTCCCATCATTAGGTGCATGAGGAGGACAAGCGTCCTGAAACTCTTGGTGATTGGGAGTCGAGATTCGTAATCGGGCTGGTGACGTCGCGTGAGACTACCAAAGACACGTTGACCGTGGCCGTATACGAGCCCTTCCATGCCGATTCAAAGTGCAAACCTCTTATGGTTGTACGCGCAAACAAAAGGAGGGAAGAAGCCGGCGGTTGACACAAGCTGCACACATTTTTGACACAAACCCAAATTATGACGGTGATACCCCCACCGCGGGCACTCCACCAACATATGTTCAATAGTCTCAGATCCACCTCCGCTAACTGCACAGCAGTGTGCAAGGAACCGCTCAGACGTGGCACGAATCCGGGCCACTCGGCGGGCAGTGGGAGATACTCGGGTGCGTAATTGTATCATACTGTGCAGCCCGGCCACAATCGCCGCGGGGACACCCACCGCGTACTGGGGCAACGGGATTGACGCATAAGACGCCTGGACATATATATACCCCATGTTTTAGTGCGTGCTAACAATGCCGACGATTCGTAACGCGCCCACACCGAGTCCTTTACTAGTTTAGCGGCATCGCGCGCGGCTAGTGACCTCCACTCAAATGGAAGGTGCGCCCCCTCAGCTATAGCCCTACGTTCGCCCTAGCTAGTTGATATAACCACCGCGCAGTCCCCGACGTCCACGTGTTAGGGCGCGCCCGAGTTTGCTGATCTACTAAATGGGTTATACATGTATTCAAGTCGGATGCTTTAAGGAACGCCCGAGCCCGTGCCGCAGCGGCCGTAGCCTCTAAGGGCGCAATATCCAATTCCCGCATCATCGGTGCAGTGGCCACCCCCGGGGGGGGGGGGGGGGGGGGTTACCCACCCAATATGGCACCGCAAGCACATATTGAATGCGGTTTGTAATTAATTTCCGCCGCTAGTTCTATCCATACCCCATACTTCACACCCCTAAGTTAGAGCCGGTAGTACACAAGTTTTAAGACAAACACAAGCACATTAATAGGAATTATGTCCCGTCCACCGACTAATACCGAATCGAGCGCCGCGTCTGCCCTTCCCAACCCGGTCGTCTACTATGTGCCGCATACCTAAATCCGAGTTAATGACCGTACCAAATACCTATATTCATTTACAACCGGTACTTGTTCCCCCCTAAGCCGCCATCGGGCCGCTTGTTCGCGTAACGCGGTCTCGTCGGAATATGTCGGCCTAATGCGGCCATCACCTCACAATTAAGTACCCCAAAACACATAAAATGGTCCTCCGCCCATTTCGAGAAGTGGGCGAACATGGCATGCAGGTTACCGAACGAGCATGTGATACCACCAGCGTCGTCCGCGTTTAACTGGCCCGGTATCCGTTAGTTGTGGTTGCCTTGCCGTTAATGTGTCGGTGCACCCTGGTACATCATACCCTAGATGCTCTACCCCATCGAATATATCGTTAATAAACATTTAAATAGGATGGGGGAAGCGGGGCACCCCTGTCGGAGGCCACGCTCTATTGGTATGGGGTCTGATAGTGTTCCCGGGGCCACCCTTGTCTTAACCCGTACCATACTATCCATGTAGAAAGTTTTAATGAAGGTAAGCATATGACCCGTGACTCCAATTGCTTGTAGTTTTAGGAATAAAAGCTCATGAGGTACAGTGTCATATGCCTTCCTAAAGTCAATAAATCCCGCGTACGTGGGTAGACCTAAAGCTTGGCGACGGGCCGTGATATCGAACAAGCTGACGACTTGGCTGCATGGGGCCCTCCTCATTGCGCATAAAACCCGCTTGCCAACGGCGGGTTATCCCTTATTGAGCTTGGCAGACGTCTTGCAAGCGTTGGGTAATTACCAATTGGTGTCGGTGTCACTCTTGCTGAGCTGTTGGCGGCAGTGTTGGCCGCGGCGGCAGCGGTGCTGTCCTCCGCCATCGCCTCGTCCGCCATCGCCGCCGCGCCCTGCTTCGCGGCAGACTGGTGTCTCTCCATATAATTGACAAAGAGTGACGAGAGGAGGATGATGGGTAGTGGTGCCTGGGTGAGCGTGAAGTGAGGATAGGTTCGGCGGGTTGTGTGTGGTCTATTGGTTTGTGCCCCGATGCGGCGACGTGTGATGGTACGAACCAGTACGGTGCTATCCGCGGCGCTCCGACCGCCGGAACCGTCGCCATATGGCTTATTATCATTGGGGGGCGCCATCCAAACGTTATCCAGCGCGAGAACAACCGTGCCGTCCGGTCTTTTTTCGTGCCGCATGACACTAGCCTGATGACACAAACCACGATTATGATGGCAACGATGATGGAGATGCCCTCTACGGCTATGACGATGGTGGCGTGAGGTTGGCCACTGACCATGCCGATTATGCCGCCCTGTTGGCCGTTGCGGAGGCTGAGCTGCGCACCTTCCGCTGTTGCAACGTGCTCCCCAAGAGGACAGAGGACCCGTTGACGAGGTGGAAGAAGCATGCTTCTTCCGTTCCCCTCATCTCTGCATTAGCTAGGATTGCTTTATGTGTGCCGGGCTCACAGATTGAGTGCGAGCGCGTGTTTTCTTTTGCTGGTCTTATCACCATGCACTTAAGAAATACAATGAACTTGGATAAAATGGGTGCTTGCGCCTTCGTCCAGAAGAACCTGGACTTGGATGCCAAGGTCATGGAGCTACTTGCGTCGTATACTACGGGGAGGCTCCTTTCAGCGCCGTGGCGAGGGATCTACTCAAGCCATGCGGAGAGGATTGGCTCGCCAGCCAGGTCCTTGAGGGCGAGGGCGAGGGGGAGGCCAACCGCATTGAATGGGAAGCGTTGGAGTCCATGCCGGAGCAGTATGGAGGCGAGCCAGCGGATGAGGAGGCGGGAGATTAGAGGGGTTTTTATGCCATCATGCTTTTTTTACGCGTGTTTCACTATGCATGCGTTGGGACATCATCGTTGGACACACAAATATACACACATAATAAGGCTTGTCCCCTATGTAGGCAATCTAATGATATATTACAACTACTCCCACCACGATTGCTGCCCCTGCCTTTGCATCCGCCATGGTTGCCCCTTTGCCCTTCATTGTCCCGCCCTTCCCTTATAATCAACAGCTTCAGTGCTACTATACTGCAGCCTGCACTGCAACCTGCAGTACTGTAGCATGTTGACTGCTGCCTGCACTGCAGCCTGTCTAGAGCCTGCAGTGCTGGAAAGTGGACTGCATCCCAACCCTTGTAATTACGGTCAGAAGGAGTTTCATAGCGGCACCTATAATCGAAATACCCCTAGTTGCCCATAACGATTAAGTCGCCTTTTTGGGGCAGTACCGATACTATGGCCAAGCTAAGCCATTATTGCTGGGGAATATAGTTCTTAGTCCATATCCCGTTAATTACGGCCAGCAATGCCTTGCCAGAATGGCTATTTTGGCGGATATCGCCAATTTTAAAAGCTCCGCAGTAGTCCCATCGTGCCGCAGTACGGCCTCATTATTGTTTGAACGCCCAAGGGCCTTGACCAGTTCCTCCCGCGTTTCATGCCCATTAATCCCGTTTAGTGCGGGGGCAGTGGGTGGCGATGTACCGTGGCGGTGTTCCCACGCCGCACGGTATATCGCAACCCGTTGTGTTAGGGGGTGGGGGTCACGCAGCAGCTCCCGATAGTCCCGCCGCGCCCAGCACGAATTGATTTCGCCTGGCTCGGTATGAAGTACCCCCGATACCAGATCGCGTATTGGCTGGTCGTTCGCGCCCTCGAATGAACCCTGCCCTTACGGAGAGGGCGCGCCCACGTCCAGAACTCCCGTCTCCCACCACCCTTTTTAAAATCCTGAGCCGCTTTTTGCACTGGCTAAGACTGTTCGGCTGGGGCCACAACTTTGAGGGAAAAACACTGCAATAATGTACCTTTTTTACATTCAAATGTGAGTGGGCCAGCGCCTCCATAAAAGTATAATGTTGGAATGGCGAGTGGTCACTGCCAGTCATTATTACTCTGCGCGCATGCGAGGCGGCAGGCCGAAAGCCCGCGGCGCAGCAGCATGCGCAGGGCGACCGAAAGTGCGAACAGCTCAGCCGGAAGTACGGAGTTCACGCTTGAGCGTCAGGCAGGTCCGCGGCAGAAACTGCGACCGAGCAGTGCCTCACTAGCAGCTCGATCAGACGGCGAGCCGCAGGTCAGGCGCCTGCTCGAGTCTAGACGACCCGCTGAGCTGCGACAGACTCGCCTGCGCCGCTGCCGAGTCGACATTCCACACCTACCAGCTCGCCGCTCCCGCCCCCCTGGATTCCCCACTAGTCACTCCAGTCCGGGGCGGGTCACTTTAAGGGCCGGTAAGGAGAGCGTCTAAAACACGACGACCTCCAGGCAACTGCACAAAGTTATCTTATCGGGGGGCCGGTGAGGGTGGAACACTCGCAGTGCCGTCTGGCCAGGGACCAACGCGAAGCTGCTCTCCACCGGCGCCGACAGGCTGTACGCGACTGTAACAGGACGTACTCTCCGCTATCAGTCGCGGCCAAGGAAGGGCGGAGGTGCCTTGAGACTGCGGAAGTCCGCCGGGGCGGGGCAGCCTACTGGGCACCCACTTGCCTGTAACGGCGACCGGTTGGCTCGACTGATGCAGCGCCTCGCCAGGTAAGATAGAGGGAAGGCTCAACCAGGGCAGAGGCACGACTATGGCTTCGCCTGCCCTCACCCCGAGGGACAGGCACGAGGCGCCAGTCAGAGATACTTCGAAGGTGAGGCATCCTCACTGCACATCCCGCACCTCACCTCACATCGGCGAACGCACGCACTCACATACGCACACATGCACACACAGAATCTCAAAGATAGCGCACATGCGTATGCTTCAAGGTTCCCTAAGTGGGCACCCACCCCCACCCACCCCCTGGGCGCATGACGGGGTCCAGGCACCCCTGGCGGCGGCAGAGGCGCGTTTTCAGGAGCGTCAGCAGAGCTACCCTTTCCCCCCTGATCCGCATCCTCGGCCACTAGTGACAGAGGCGGGAAGCACACCAGGAGGAGTGTCCATGCGGGTGCCCTTTCCTCGGGTGCCCAGCCCGCCCGCGGCCGGCGCACCGGGGAGCAAGCCAGGGTCGCCGCGAACAGGCGCCGCTCGGCGCCCCGTCCAGGAGCCTGCAACCACTGATGCAGACATCGGGCCCTGGCTGAGCTCCAAGGCTGAGCCAGTGAACCCCTCCCCCCCCCCCCCCCCCCCCCTTGCATTCATGTCCTCACATGCGCAAACTTTCTCAACCATGGCATTGCACATCTAGCCGGCTACCACTTACGGGCATCCCCGCCGCAATTGTAGGTGGCGCAGGCAAACGTGGTGGGCAAGCCGATTGCGGCCGAGGTGGTCAAGATCCTCATGGTGGGCACACCCCTTATGTTCTATCATGGGGGAATGCAGTCAGGGCAGCTGCGGAGGTTGGCAGATGGGGGGGGGGGGGGGGGGGGGGGCGGGGGGGGGAGAGGGGCATTTGCCGCTTCCTCCTTGCCCAATGACACTGCATGTGCCCCAACAGGGCTCCGACAGCTACCTCCGCGCTGCAATCTCCTCCAGCCAAGGCGCCAGCCTGCCCCCACTGCCCACCAGCCGGCTTGGTGGCGCTGCTGAACTCCAGAAAGGCACTGCCACAACCCCCTTCCTCCCATCCTGCTCCATCCTCCCTTACGGCAGCTGCTAATCCCGCCATCAATCTCTGCCTGTTTGCCCTCATCATCCTGGATACCGCACCCGCCAACAACTGACGGCCGCGCCAACATCCCGCCATGCAAATGAGCAGACGCAGCAAATATGCACGCGGACGGGAGCATAACGCACCGGGGCAGGCTGGAGAGCGGCCGCAGCCGCGGCGCTGGCGCTTACTCGGTGCCGCGTGGGGACAGCGAGCCGGGCGCAAGGGGCAGCAAGGATACGCCTAGAGGTGCGCCTGCGTGTGGTAGGGATGATATTGTATCGGCAGAGGCGGCTGCTATAGCCTGATCAATGGCATCCCCAGGAGAAGCGACCCAAGTACTGCTTTAGCAAAGCATGGGACATCATCAATGGGCCTCATGCCGGGAGACCCCCGTGATCTTCCAAGCATCAGGCAGGCTTGAAAGCTATCAGGGAGATTCGCCGCAGGAGAGATAGGGATGCAATTGGTGCAGCGCTGCGTCGCAAAAGCCTAACAACCCTCAAAATAATCCTCATGCTTGTGTTGGCAGCGTCAATGCTCCGCCCGCGCTGGGGCGCCACGGAGGGCGGACTGGACCGGCTGGGCTGGGTACGGCAGGTGCTCGGGCGCATCGAGGAGCTCCCGCTGTACCAGGCGCACCAGCCGGAGCGCGAGCAGGTGGGCGCATACCAGAAATGGGAGTTCTTCTTCAACAAGGTGGGCCCACCTGCATGTCGTGACGCCATGCTAGAAACGCTTGCCTGCCCGCAGCGCACACCCTGCATGTACCCTGACGATCACTGCGGCCATCAACCCTCAACAACACCGCGCGCGTACTTAGGCACATGTACCATTGAGTGAGCGCAACCTCGGACGGATGCTGTAGAACCACTGAGCGCTGCTGTGCGCCTTCCTCAGGGACTCCATCCCACGGAGCCCTTTCCCAGCCGGCAAGCCATTGCGGACATCGGGCACCGCCTGCAGGACGTATTGGAAGCGGTGCTTCCAATTCTGCCAGTGCATGCACGGGTGATCAACCCCCCCCCCCCCCCCCCCCCCACCCCCCCCCCACCTCCCCCACCTCCCTCTTTTCCCTTTCTTCTTATGAGTACCTCCCCTTGCCTGCCTGCTCGCACCCGTCACATTATGCGATGCTTTGTCTCCCCCAGCCCGAGGAAGTGCCTTTTCCCCCTCTCCCCCGCCCGGTGTTCTGGCAGCTCACAATCTGCAACAGCGCCTGACCCGGCCGCTCTGCGTGCAGGCATCCACGCCACAGGCCTGGGATGCGGAGCCTAAGGCCAACAGTGCTGCGCAGGCATGCCCACCTTCCCACATTCCCTACCGCCTCGCCCCATTGCTGACCAACTGCACCTGATGCATGGCGGGGCTTCCAGGGTCGATAGGCGTGCGATCAGCAAACAGGGGAGGCAGTTCCTCACCTTCACCAGCATTTCATCCCCTCGTCACCTCCTTGCTTGGGGTGGTAGCATGGTTAGTGATGTTCCATCGAGCTCCAGTGGTAGGCATGCTGCACGCATGGGGTTGCAATGTACTCACTGACAGGACGGCCATGTGGATGTTATGGCTGCAGGGGGGCGATTGCGCGCAGGCGGTGAGCGTTGAGGCGGCGGAGGCACTCCTGCACATCTACCAGTGCGCGCTGCAGGAGTTTGTGGGCCAGGTGGCGGTAGAATGCAAGGAGCGCGCGCTCATGCTCGCACTGCTGTGGGATCACTTCGCCAGCCTGGTCGTCCTGCGCGTAAACCTCAATCAGCAGGCGGTGGAGGTACAGCGTGAGGCAGAGGCCGACGTCAGTGGGCTGGAAGACGCCATCGCTGACCTACAGCAGCAGCTGAAGAACCAGGATGCACACTGGAAGGTGGGAGCGGGCCTTGTCACGGCGCCATCGGCCGGGGACTGCTGCTCTGAACAACGCTGCCTGCGCGCAATGCTATTCAACCCGTGCTAAAACCCATCTTTGCAGCAATTCTCTCTCTTAACAGTCGATATGGGACAATTGCCAACGCTTTATTTGCCTTCGTAGTTCTGTTACAGCGGGGATCCGGTAAATGGCCTGCATTTTATTGCATTGCATTGAGTGATATAATACAAAGCCGTCCATCTTCCCATGTCATACGGACATCACTGCAATGATATCTTCCCGTGTGTGCCATACCGGCGCTGTAATGGGCACAGCCGTAGACTTGCTCAACAGTAGGTCTCCCCAATAGAGCACTTTGTCTTGCGCATTGCTGGTGCATACTGCCCCTCAGGTGTAGCCCCCCGTGGCTCCACCACGGGCTCCACCCGTGGCTCCACCACACCGCGACAATGAGTAGCATGCTGCCGGTCTCTGCCCTCCGCCGTGCAGGCCTCCACCACGGCGCTGCAGGATGAGCTGGAGCTGCGCAAGAATGAGAACCTGCGCATTGCCAGGCAGCTGGTGGGGTGACCCGCCCCCGCAAGGAAGTTCGTGTGAAAATTGTTGGCAGGGTACTGGGCGTGGGGGCGGCGCGCGTTGAGGATGCGACATGCTGGTACGCGCAGGTGCGGGCCGAGAAGGCGCGCGAAGAGGCGCTGGGGAAGGTGCAGGCTCAGGTGACGGGCGTGGAGACAGCGGTGGAGGCGGCAAAGGCTGCAGAGGACCAGTTGGCAGAGATCTTGAAGGAGAAGGAAGTGTTAGAGGTTCAGAGGCGCGAGGAGGAGACGCGCGCGGCCAAGCTGGAGAAGTCGCTCAAGGAGGCCCAACGCGAGATCCAGAGGCTGGAAGAACAGCTGGGTGTCAGCAACGCAGCGCTGGAGGAGGTGCGCCACCCGCGGCGTGTGTCATGGCCTGCCGATCCCCTCCGCCGTGCCTATCGTTGATGGCTGTGGCGAAACAAGATTCTTATTCATTACTCAGTGGCCACACGAGAATCGGGGGATATGGATATACTAAAGAGCAAATTTAAACGGGCAGTTCTCGACCTGCTTTCCGTGTGAATTCTGGCAGCTCATCAGCTCTGAAAATGATTTGCTTTCCTGTGAATTCCTAAAGTACTCGATTAAGCAGATGGGGCACCGTCACCCGTGCGGTATTTGCTTGCCGCACACAGTCGCATTTCGGGCTGTGGCCCCAGGGGTGTGGCTCGGCAGCTGGTTCGCTGTGGAAAGCTTACCAGCGCAGGCGCCAGGCGGCTGAGAGAAACCTGACTGTCTTCTCGTCTGTGCCAGGCCCAGGAGCAGCGCGCCAAGTTGACTGAGGCCAACGCGGTGCTGGCCCTGGAGAACGTGAATGCGGGCGTCACTGCCAAGGAGCAGGAGCAGCATGCCAAAGGGCTGGAGGAGCAGCTGCGTGTGGCGCACAGCCGCTGCGACGACTTTGAGGCCCGGAAGGGCAGTTACCTGAAGGAGATAGAGTCGCTGCGGCAGCTGTTGTCGGAGGAGCAGGTGGCACGCCGCACAACGGCGGAGCGGCTGGCCAAGTGCAACAAGTCGCTGGTAGCGGCGCAGAAGCGCGGCACGGAGGATCGTGGGGAGCTGCGCGGGGTCCGGGAGCAGCTGACAGAACAGCGCGAATCGCACAAGAAAACCAGTGCCCTCCTGGAGTCCAAGGTGCGCCCTCCCCATGCCGTCGGCCATGCTGTCCAACCCCCAAGCGACATTTTCACTTTGTTCTCCATGAGACAGGTCCAGCACGTTGGAGAGATCACATGTGGTGCTATGAAGTGCAACATGATGTATGTTCAGTGTTTTATACATTCACATGTGTACGGTGAAATATGTTATTATTTGGTATCAGTCGTAACTACTACATGTCTTGTTGCGGAACGCCATTCCTGGAGTACCATACTAATCCCTATGACCTGTGGTTAAGCGTGCGCGCTGAGTATGGCCGCGCCTTGCTGTGCTTGTCCTTGCCCTCATAGGCGCGCACGGCAGAGCTGCGGATGGCGGCAACAGAGAGCGAGCTTCGGCGAGTGTTGGCTCAGCTGACGGATCAGGGGGTGCAGCACGAGAATTACAGCAAGCGGATGGAGCCGCTCGAGGCGGAACTGCGGGCACTGCGGAAGGATGTGCGCGCACTGGGCGCTGAGCTGGAAGACATGGGCTGTGGCATGCTGGAGTGCGCGCCTGGCGTGAAGGAGGACGAGCTGTGGGAGGGCGGCGGCCCCAGCGGGCCGGCGCCCCGCGTGATCGAGGTTGCGAGCGGGCAGCTGCGCACGCTACATCGCCAGCTGAAAGAAAAGCTGGGCATTGCAGGCGTCGCCGAGGAACGCGTCACGCTAGAGGTTAATGCGCGGCGCACGATGGAGGACCGCATGGAGGCAGCCATCAAGGCGATGGCCAAGCTTGAGCAGGTGCGAGCGGCGGGCAGTAATCCTTCTGCCAACAGGCTCACCCCCTCCCCCCGCTTTCCGCTTTCGTTGCTACGAAAACACAGCAGCCTGTGTACAGGCGGATGTGTCCTAATGCGGCTTGATTCTGATTTCCAAGGATGGAAATAGTTTGGCCTGCTCGCATGGGTTAAGCTGCCGGGCGTCCATGACCATCTCGGCTATGCTTTCTTGAGGCAGCCAGCCCTTGGTTTCTGTTAATATTATTCGCAAATAAGGATATCGTGATTGATCCCAATAACTCACAATATTGCACATCGTTAGGATATCACATCCTTGTTGATGTGCCACTGATTTGCTTGACCGAGATACCCCGTCTTCCTTTCTGGCTGCACAGAAACAGCCGTTAGAACCATACACACCAATACTTTCCCAAATAGTATGTATGAATAAACGAGTCACCTCCTAGGCCGCGGCGGGATGCATGTACCAAGGCTGCTCTAATATGCATTGCTCCTGGCACGCAGCAACGCGACCGGTGGAAGGCGGAGTGCGAGCAATGGCGCAAGCGGGCGGCCGGGAGCGAGCAGCTCCTCGAGGAGGCGCTGGACAAGAGAGCGGCGGCGGAGCTGGCGATGAAGGACAGTGAGCGGCAGCTGCAGCTCCGCGGGGAGAGACTGGACGAGCTCACAAAGATGCTGGACTGGTACATGCAGACATTCGGCTCCCCGGAGGACGCGATGCGCGATCGGAGCGGCCTTAACAACGCGCTATCAGCGCGCGAGTTGCACCTAGCGGAGCTTCAGGCACAGCGCGCCAAGGACGCAGATGTGAGCTCCAGCCCCCGCACCTTCCGCGGCGCACAACTACATACTCTTCAGTCATCTTCAGAAATGATTTCTGACATCATTGCTCGATTTGCACCTCTATTCCATGCAATCACTTTCCGGCTTGGATGCCTGCCGGTCTGATGCCATGTCCTGACAGCATTGGGTTGGGCTCCGAGACCACACGTCAAGCCATCAGGGCTGGTGAATCACTGCCCTGTGCACCGGAAACCGGCGCAGAATATGCAAGAGATGGCGCTCCAGAACGACAGCTTGCGAGCGCATGTGCGCAAGCTGATGCTGGAGGTCCAGGAGTTTGAAGTGCTGCAAGCCAAGCACGCTGCACTGACGGAGGAGCTGGAGGAGGAGCGCGAGCTGACAGAGGAGCTGCGCGGCATGGTCAAGACGCAGGCGTGGAAGCTTGGCATTGCCAAGGTTTTCCTGCAGGGCGTCTCAGCAGATGACGGGAGCGTGGAGATGACTGCGGAGACAGAGGCCAAAGCAGAAGCGGAGGCAGAGGCGTTGGTCAGGCAGGTGACGCCGCCAGCGGGGGCCTCGCGCCGCGCGGTCCATTCCACTGCTACCGGCTATGCGTCTCCATTCGCATCTGCACAATCTGTGTCCACCTCTGCCGCCGCTGCCGCCGAGGCATCACAGCCTCCAGTGTCATCCGGCGCCGGCCCCTCAAGCTACAGCAACGACCCACCAGAAATGGACAAGCTTGGGCTTGCTGGGCCGACGAGCCCCGAGCAAGCTCTCTCGATCCGGCTACCGCAGCGGGAGTCCCCACCAGGCAGCCCATCCGGACGCTCCCCAAGCAAACGGTCCATCGGCCGAGTTCCCAGTATGTTGTCCTTGTCTGGTGGCCCATGCTCACCCACCACAGCGGGCCCAGCGTCTGGCGGTAAGCCGGCGACGGGGTCGCCGCGCCAAATGACGGCGGCCTCGGCAGTGCGCTCGGCAATGCAGTCGGAGCGAAGCCGCTCGTCGCCGGTCAAACAGAAATTCCTGGGCACCGGCGGGAAGGCGTCCGTCCGGGCGGCAGACATTCTGCAGGACGTGGACAACTACGCTAATGCGAGCGTCCACAACGTGTGGGCGCGAGCCAAGGTCAGGATGCCGACATATCCCACGAGTGCATGGAGAAGTTTTGGCCAGCTGCTGAGAAGGAAAGGGCGGTTGTCTAAGCTGTACCCTTGCAAAGCTTATGCATGTCCGGCCTTGCTGATGCTGCTTCCTGCCTGCTGTTGTGCGCTCTTCCACAGATGGCTATCCTAGGCTTTCAGGTTAACTTTTACAGGACCAAGTGGCTCGACTCGCGGCGTGCGGCGGTGGAGGAGGAAACGTGCGCCGCAGAGCGCGAGTACAAGCTGATGTCCGACACCATCGCGCGTGAGAAGGAGATGGTTGACCTCATGCGCGACTCGGGTGGGTGCTTGAAACCAGCCGACCTTGAGCTGTAGCTGAATTTATTGCGCATTGGTTACCCGCTGTACATGCCATGCCCGCTGACATTTGGGAGGGCACCCCACAGGCCGCCAGGTCAAGGAGGAGTTCCTGGGCGTGCTGAACAAGCTGCAGCCGGTCGGGGTGGAAGTGAACAAGGCGCTGCGGGAAATGCGCCGCCTGGTGCGCATGAACCAGAAGAGCCAAGAGCTCCTGGCCAGCATTCTTCGGCGCATCAAGGACTCCAAGGACGCGGGCGTCCAGGTGCATGCATGGCTTGCCCGCTGTTTCGCGCCATCGTGTCTGCAGCAACGCGTCTGTCACTGTTTGCACGCTTTGTATTATCAACAACTTGCCAATGCCTGCAAATTTCTGGTTTCCGGCATTGCATGTCATATCAATTGCTTATTTACATATGTGACCTGTGCGCCGTTAGCACTCTCATTCATAAAAGACATGAATGCCAAAAACAATCAGTGCAGCGGGAGATCCTACCCGCACTGTAACCCCCTGTTGCTGGTTGCGAGCCAGCCCCAAGGAGGCAGCTGCTGACTCGTTTGGCTGCTCGATCACGCAGACAGACGAGAGCAACGAGTCCCGCTGGCAGGATATGGTGCAGGACATCTCGCCTGTGGTGTCAGTCGAGGAGCCGGTGGACGTGGATCCCAATGCAGTGATGCAGCGCATCGTCGACTTTTATTTCCACCACATGGATAGCATTGGCATTGACGTGCACCTGGTGCGCGGCCACTGCAAAGCGCTTGTTCCCTGCCTCTGCAGTAGAGTCGCTGTATCTTCATGCGAGATCGAAGCTTGCGTGCAAAAACTGGCGTGCCACTTACTATATTATCTCTCAATTTTATATAATATATTCTATACTATATTATCCAGCGAAGCGTCGATTTTTCGGCGGTGAGCTTTATTGCCGTACGGGTACCCGTACAGTGCAGCGGATCGGGACTGTAGGTGCATGACTGAAGCGCTTATCTACTGGCATGGACTACTAAGTACTATAATCCACCCACCCGCCCGCCCGCCCACGGTCCTTAATTACACAGCCGTCTGATTCCGATCTCACGGTTGAGCGGCTATGAGTACTGGTACTCGCTACTCGCTGCTGGTAATGGAAAAAAAACTCTGGTACTTCGAAGCGCTGGCAATGCGAACACTCGCTGCTGGTACTTCAAAGCGCTGGCAATGCAATTCATGGAACTGTAGGCCAGTGATATAGAACCCGTTCTTTTAAAATTTTCTAAAAATCGACGCATCGCTGATTTAACTGTCAAGTTACTTCATATTATATATTATGTATATTTTATCATATTATCCTATATTTGTTTTATTTTTTTTTCGCCCCCGGGACAGGACTGGCACCAGTGAAACCCTTGCAGCGTCTCTACGACGGCCGTTTAGGCAGCAATCCAGTTACGGAAAGCCCTGGGTATCCTATATTATATATTACATTATTCTATATTATTACAATATCTCGTAACTTCATGCCATACACAAGATGGGAGCAGTGCACACGGGAGTGCACACGCAGCAGTGCATATACCATGCACTGCTCCCGTGGCAGGTGCAATACGATTGCGACCTCAACAACGATTATGGTGCCACTGTTGTCACTGACTCCCGCCTTGGCGTGCTACCTGGCTGCTTTGCGGATACAGAGCGCCCTTCATAGCGACGCCGAGACACCCTTCGACGTGCTGGCCACTTACATGAGCGAGCAGGAGATTCGGCAGGCAGGCGGCTCCACCCGCGTGACCGATGTCAGCGCCATGACGGCAGTCAATGGCCCAGTTGCCCGCTTCCTGCGCGAGTGCCGGGCTTGCCGACACTTCCAGCGCGTCGCGTTTTTCCTGCGTTTTTTCAGCTTTGACGCGGTGCCGGGGCTGTCGGCGGAGGACAGCCGCTGGTCGTCAGTGGCTAGCGGCGAAAACCACGCGCAGCTTACCCTCGGCGCCCTCTTCTATGCCATTACCATCATGGAGATGGTGCGACCCCACCCCACCCCCCTACTTTTCAACCCTCGGAGCAAGTCGACCGTCATGTTGTTCCATGTTTCAGTGGAGGGCCAAGCCGGAAGAATCACTGACGCCGCATTCATTCGCGTCACCGAAATAATAATCTTTTTTTGGAAAGTACGGACTGACTTTGAGCAATAATGGTGGAACAGGTGCGCAAGCTGCTTGGCCGCAACCACGCCCTGACCTTCAAGCCACTACGGCAGCATCTGGAGTTTGTGCCCGTGCCGCTCGCCTGCGCTCTAGACGTAGTGTGCAACCTCTACAACACGCATGATCCAAGCTCGCTGGAGGTGGCGACCACCCAGCTGACGGACTGCCTTGTTGACAACGACGTGATGGGGCCGTCCCTCTCGCTCGACGATCTGCTCCAGGTGCTGGTTGCGGAATACATGGCGGGAAATGCCCCCCGTGCGCCGGTTCACTTCCCTCGCCATACCATGGACGGCCACATCACCCCTCTGCTGAGCGCCACCGCGTTCCTTGGCCAGCTGAAGCGGCGCCCGCGCCGACTGGCGTCGGTTAGTCCGGCGCGCAGGAGGTAATGCAAACGCCGAGATACGTCCAGTCGAGCCGAGATGGGCCGAGCCGAGCCGAGATGGGCTGAACTGAGCCGATACGAGCCGCGCTGAGCCAGTAGTCCATCATGGTTGTGTAGCCCTGGCCTCAAAATAAGCACCGTACTACGTCGGCAGGCAGCTACTTTCGGTGGCCTGCTAACCCTGGCGATCTTTCGCATCATGAACATAATCAATTAACCGCAAGAATAGCGCCGCGAAAGGTGCCACTAGCTCATGCGCTGGAGAAGCGCGCCAAGTTGCCGGGCATGTCGACTGGTTTCAGATGTTTTTTTAATGATTCCTGTTGCACAACACCGTGGAGCCCTCGACGACATACACCCAGCAGCAGCTACCTCCCAGCAGTTTCGGCCGAGTAATAGTCGCTAATGTGGATACGGGCGTTAAGTCGTCTGTGCGAGTGCATTGCGTTTTGTCACCAAAGCGTGGGTCGTCTCAATATTCTTGAGCGGAGGCGGCGGCGACCGCGGCGATCCTGCTACCCTCGAAGACGGCCGCCGCCTCTCAGCCCACCACGCCCGCTAGCAGCTCCGCCCCGACCGCCGTCTTGACAGCGCTCACTAAGCCCGCCAATGTCCTGGTCGCCGCGTGAGCCTCCGCCGCTCTCGCCATGTCAGCGAGCAGGCCCATGCTTTGCGCGGTTCGCGATGTGAAGCTGTTCCCGGTGAGGATGGTGTGCGTCGCCCAGAAGGCGGCTTCCAGCAGCGACGAGCTGCTACCTGCGTCGGGGCTGCACAGCGCATGTACCTCGCTAAGCAGCCCCGCGTTCACGGCCTCGGACTGGACGGCGGCGCTGCAGCCCGCGACGGCCGCGACGGCGTGGAACGCGTGCGCTACGACGTCCGGCCTCATACGGTGCTCTATCACCACTGCCGTGGCCAGCCGCACCACCTCTCTCTCGGACGCGAACGACGTATCGGCCGGAGCGGAGCGCTCCCAGTCGCCCACGATGTATTTAAGCGCTGCACAAGCCTGCGCCTGCACTTCAGGCACACGCTTGTGAGCGCGCATGGCGTCGAGGATGTCCGGCAGCAGAATACCGGCGGCAGCTGCTACCGAGGCCGAAGGGTCGCTGGAGGTGAGCTCCGCGATGCGGCGGCAAGCCAGCTCCTGCAGCATGGGGTGTTTCTTGTGGCCCTGTGGGGAGAGGCAGAGGGATGGCAGAGGTGGCAGATATTTGCCATAAATCACCAGAGGGTGCTCAGCGATCGACAGATACATGTAGATAGTATCATGGAATCTTCTGCATGTACTTCTTGAAAAGTTACGATTGTGTACTACTGAAAAGTATTTATTAGTTCATTGCCAACATGAGTAAGGTCATGCCCCCAGCTAGAGCACTTGCATGTATTGTGGACGCTCCATCCATCTAACGACATTTGTTACATCCAGTTACAATCGCTCCGTAGGAACGATGGCAACGTCTCTCGTTTCCAAAGTAGCGTAACGATTACAGCGATATTGTCGCTTTGCAAATTGACGTACTGGTTCGGCCACTCGTGGGCTTCATATTTACGACTACGAGTTCAGCGCGAGTCAGTGGCTGAGAAAAATCGACGCCACCAGAATCTCATCCCCCTCTTGCTTTGCTGTACCGAGTCCGAATGTATACAAACTTCGTTGGAAAGTGCAAGGATATCGTCTCACCCGACGAGAACAATATATTGCCGTATCCGCCCGGATCATCACAGCAGAGTGCACCCCTATGACTCCGAGTCCGTCAGTAGCAGAGAGCCGTTACCTGCATGGCAGTCCGCAGGAGCGAAAGGTCGGCAGTGGTGACGATTCGGCGAAGCAGAGCCTCCGTGACCGCCGCGGCGCCGTTGGCGGCGCTATTCGGACGCTTTGCCGGGTCGACGACAGGCTTGGGGTCGCTGGGCATGCCAGCCATGGACTCCTCAACAAACTTGGAAAGCGACTCGTGTTTCTTTGCGTTGAGGATTTTGAGAAACTTATTGGCGTGCACCTGTTGAAGGCCCTGCTGGCGCTGGTTGGAGCCACCCAGGGCGGCCACCACGCCAACCTTGACGCCTAGCTGCTTGGCGCGCGCCGCCATGGCGCTCACCGCCGAGGTGAGCGTCTCCAGCGCCGCCATGCCGTGCTCCTGCACGCCAGTGACGTGGCGGTGCACGCGCAGCATGGTGTGCAGCTGGTCCGCGATGCCCATCTTGCTGGCGGATAGGCGAAGCGCACGGCAGCTGCCGTCGTCTGCGTCCTTGCTGGTGCGATTGAGCAGGATATCGTGCAGCGCGACGGCAGCGCGCTCCTGATTCCCATGCAGCAAGCCACAGGGGAGAGGAGGGCAAGTCCAAGCCAGGACAGCAATGTTCAATCATGAGTTCGCGGCAGCCAGCCCCACGCCGTGAATGCAAACACAGATTGTGAGCGCAACACTCGACAGACCATCAACTGATGACCTTATTTGGGAAAGAAGGTAGGGTCACATGAAGGAATCAAACTGAACTGGCATCCGCTTGTGCTTTTACGGCAGTCCTTGGGGTAATGTCCCGTGAAATCGAGTTCAATGCGGATGCAGCCACTGAAGCTGCAGCCATAAGCATCAAAGACAGTACGACAATAGGCAGCGAAGAAAAATGTGACAACATGTTGGCACTGTGTAGTTTCAGTTGTGCAGGAGGCCCTGTGCATAACGACGACCAGATGGAAGCGCTCAAAATTTGGGTTCCATTCATGATGGTATGGGGAGCACATAACCCAATATACTACGATAAAGTATGCCGGCCGAAGTTGCAGCAACACATGGTGAGCGAGCTCACCTGGATGCGCGGCAACATGCGCGCGCGCTTCATGAGCTCCTGCAGTGGAGCCAACGTCTTGCCAAGCGCGTCGCCCATCACCTCATTGCCGGCGCGGAGGTTGCCGCTCGCCACTGCGCCAAGCAGCCAGCAGACGTTCTCCTGGACAAGCGGATTGTCTCCGCAGCTGCGCATCACGCTGAGCAACTCCGACACCAGCTTGGAGTCCACCCCTAGCGGCACCGCCTCCTTTGCGCCCACCAGCGCGTTCCGCAGTGCCAGACATCCCGCTTCCACCACAGCTGGCGTGCGCTTGTGCGCAGCCATACTGCTGCGGATGGCCCTGACAAACTGCGCATTTAACGCCGTTGCGCGGTTTGCGGGGCAGTTATACGTCAGGTTGCTTAGGGCCCAGCAGCACTGCACCTGCAGCCAAGGGGGGCACAAGAACGATGGCATATCTCTCGGACAGTCCTGACAGCTGCGATGACAGGGCTGAGCTGATGAGCCAAATATGCAACTATCTGGCAAGGACGACGCTGGGTGGTGCGCAGTTGCCGCTGTCCTAATCGAAGAAAACGCCCAGCTGTGCCTCCATAGAAAAATATCTTCAGATAGTAGCAGCCGGCTGCTTGCTCCATGTTTAGACAAGGAGCAGTCGTGGCACAAGCGACTGCTATCTTGCAGGCACAGCCAAGTGCATCTTGGCCCGTCGCGCCGAAACAGGGGGCAGTAGAGAGCATTACACAATCCGAAATAGTGTAATGCCGGTCTGAAGCACAGTGGAGTAGCTGCAGGTAGGATTCGTCTACGACACAATGCCATTAAGGCAGCGCACCAGGGCGAAATCAAACGTACACCTAAACGCTGCGATTGTCAGTCAATCAAGAGCCTTGTGGGCTAATTCCTGGCCGTGCCTTAGCTTTAACTGTGGTCAACAGTACAGGGTAGGGTGCCTCCTGCTTTGATAACCAAGCGATGCGGATTGTAGCGCCGACGCCAGTGGTAGCCAGCACAAAACGTGTGAACAGTTCTGCACACACTGACTAGCTCGCTGTTGAGCATGCCTCCCTCGACCCCGAATTACCCCTCGAGAGCGTCAAGCAAGTCTTACTGTAACGTCTGTATGCATGCTCTCTACTCACAGTGTGCAGCTGCATCTGGCGGCAGGAGAGCCGCAGTCACAGCTTGATGCGAAACAGTATGCCTCCATCCCACCCGCCGATGGTCGCCATCCACAGGCCCCGCTTGTTGATCATTTAATGACCATGCCACCCCTGGCTTGTTGCGACAGCTTGGATATAAACGCTAACGTTGTGAGCTTGCGAGCTTGACATAAACCGCTTACTGCCCATCCTTAGGCATCGCATGTATTCATAGTGTGTCATATTGCCAGGGCTGTGACGGCCAGGCGCAATGTGTTGGCAGGTGGTCCGCGGGACAGGAGGCCTTGCCTACCTGCACGCCCGCAGAGCTCTTGTTGACCATCATGGCGTCCCGCAGCAGATCCACCAAATCATTGGCGGCCGCCTCCTTCACCCTGGGCGTCGCCACGGCGGTGAGACTCCAGACCGCCGCTGCGCACTGCTCCTGAACGACAGCGTGCCCCGGGTAGACCGACATGATGGCCTTCACCTCCTCTAGGGCCCGCATCTCGTCGCGGCTCTCCTCGCGCCTGCTGCCAACCAGGATCTGGCGCACCGCCCATAGGCCCTGCTCCTCTGGCGTTGCGTCGCGCTGCGCCTCCCGCATTGCGTCGTCAGCCACGTCTAGCAGCCCAAGACGCTGCGCGAGCGCGCGATTCTGCGCGCTCTGTGGGTTTAGTGACTCAGCAAATGTCAGGTTGGTGATGAGTGCCCAGAAAGCCTGCTCCAGGAGGACATACTCGCTACTCACGTCACCCTCACGAGCAGCCATTATCTCCTTGATATCCCTCAGAATCCCCAGCTTGCCAATCTCCGCCTGGTTCTCCACGTTGCCATGGGTGAGCTGCACCAGCGCCCAGAAACCGTGCTTCTGAACAGCAGAATCCCTGCGAAACTCCCTCAGCGTGGACACGATACGCTTGGTAAGCCCCTGCTTGCGGGCCTCGTCCTTGTTGGGCTGGTGGGTGGCGCAGATCCGGCTCAGCGCCCAGCAGGCCGCGGCCTGCACGCCTGCGCCGTGGGGATGCCCATCCATGCCATCATTGATGGCCAGCAGAAAGCCGCACTCGGCTGCCGCCTCTTCATCCTCCTCGCTGACAACGGCATTGCCCAGGACAGTGCAACACGCCTGCTGCACCGCCGCTGTATGGTAGTGGACATCCATCACCATCTGCCGGCACCGCATCCGCAACAAGGACACACAGCAGACGTCATGAACAGTCACTGCTAAGCCGTCAATGGACAATCGGCAGGGACGCACTACAGGGGACGCCCCCAATAAGCACATTATAAGTTTTGTGCATGTCATCCAATAGAAAAATGGATATACCATCAACACATATTACGCATTGGGCATATGTTACTCATGCGCACAGGTGCATCTGGAATAGTTTTGTGGCATGCCATTACCGTCTGCCACAGAGACATGGTATTATGCCACTGTGCCATCAGTAGTCTAGCATACCCGTGCCTTGTGGTACCCAAAAGCCGCCTCCTATATTGGCAGGGGCACGCTTTCTTTAGATGATGCTATGCTGTGTTGTGTTACAAATAATATTTGAAATCGTGGTACTCGAGTGACACTGCTGCAGACAGTACTGACACATATTCCGGACATTATCCGCTGGCGCATAATAGCACAACACTGTGGGGTATGACACAGCTTGCACACCAGGATCCAAACCGATGCCGCCACATACATTGGATTTTCTGGCAGGAGGAGGAGCAGGAAGAGCGCCAAGACATGGCAACCTAGATCGCAGCGCGTCTGGGGAAGCGCACAGCGGCAGGAGCTCACCCGGAGCTCCGGTAGCATGCGCAGGATGGCACGCTTGCCGGCCTCGCCGAGGCTGAGGTGCGCAAGGATGCCGCAGATGGATGACTGGATGTCGGCGTCGGTCTTGTGCGTCTGCATGGCGCTGGCCAGCTCCGGCATGAGGGCGGCAGGCTTCACTCCCGGGTGGCCAGGCTCCTGGCAGCTGGAGGTAATATGCCACAGGCAGTCAAGCGCCTCCGCACAGAGCGGTGCGCGCCGGGAGTTGTGCGCCAGCAGCAGCGTCAGATTGTGCGGCAGCCCCAGTGCGGCAGCGGCCGCCTGATTGGCCCAACTATCAGCGGTGAGCACAACGAGCGCGGAGCAGATGGCATGCAGGAGCAATGTGTTGTTGGGTGTGCACCCCTGGAGGGCGGCCTGCACGTCGGCTAGCAGCCCCATGCGCCCTGCGTGCAGCTTGGCCAGCCGGTCGCCCGCCGCAAGGTTGGAGATGGCGCGACAGGCGGTGACCTGCACCTTTTCCAGGTGGCGGAAGGAGCGCATGCCCAGCTGGATGACCAGCAGGTCCCCCGTGCCCCTGATGGCCGCCATCACCTCCGGCGGCACCTCTGTCTCCCGCCGCACTGGCGCCACTGACGTGATGTAGCGCCCATACTCCCGGAAGATGCCCACCTGGTCGTCGTCCAGGCCTGCGGCCCCCAGGTGTGCCTCCGACAGCTGCGCCACCACCGCCCATGACGTCACACCCATGTCGCGCAGCCGACTTAGTGACTCCGGGCTCACGCCCACTCGGTTCTGGAAAAATGCTGCAATCTCCACTGCGCTGCCGCGCCCCCCACCCGCTGCGCTACGTGGCTCCCTACCCGCCACTGCAGGAGGCAGCACTGCAGCCTCCATCGTCCTGCCAGCAGCTCTGCCTTGGGGGTAGAGAGCGAGGGGGGGGGGGGGGGGGGCAAGGGCGCGTGCCGAGGAAGGGGTCAGGCGTGCACCGCCGTGTGCCTGCCGGCAGCTAGTGTCAGGCATGCTGCGCCTTTTTAGCCTCGTGAGGCTCGTACATGACGCTGAGAGAATGCAGCAATACCAGGCAGGGCCCGCCCTAGTGCCCGGCTCGCAGCTGGAGCCCAACGCGAAAGCAAAGCCCCCCCCACCCCCCCTCCCCCACAATGCCGCTTTCGTCCCTCTGGTTCAGCCAGCCAGCCAGCCAGCTGTGCGGGCGCGTCACCCACCTACGTCATGACAACCACTATGTGTTCTAAGCAATGTCTGCTGCTTCCGCACACGCCAGCTCAGAGATCAATAGCTCCTGGGCTGGGCTTCAAGCAAACGTTTTGCCATAATACATGCATACAGAGCATGACGACAGCGGCGACAGGCGGGAGCGCGATTGGCTGCAGCAGCTGGCAGCCCGAGAGCGTATGACCCCCCCCGCCCTTCCCCGCTTTTACCTACTCACAAAGCCCTCCAACCTCCGCTTTGCCTGATGCCCTGGCTAGGGAGGGCAGGTGGGAAGTACCTGAGAGGGAGTACTTGTGGTTCCCCACCGATGCATGCCACACCTCTGGGCCAGCGCCTGACGCAAGGGCAGTGCTGCTGGCGACCTGGCGCAGGAATTCGCGGACCTCCGTGCGCGGGGAGCCAATGTGCTGCAGCACCGCTGCCGTGAAGAGGCTGTTGCCCAGCGCGCTGGCCGTCGCGTCCCCCACCTTGCCTTGGTTGACAGGGTAAGCCATGTGCACCACGTCCGCCTCCCCCTTGCCTGGCTCCAGGGCGCACATGCCGGGGAGCCCTGTCGGCTGGTGGTGCACGGAGCCGTCCGCCTGCCGCCTGTCCGTCCGGCAGGCATCCAGCAGCGCCACCACAATCTGGTGGCTCCTGGCCTCCGTCAGCAGGGGCAGCACCTCCTCCTCCCACGACAAGCCGTCCCCCAGGTGCTTGGCCCCGGCGTGTGCCAGCCAGTGGCAGCGGTCCACAAAGCCCCCGTGCCCTGCAAAGTAGAACAGCGTTACATCCCGAAGATAGGCCCTGGCCATGCACACACACACACCTCCTCAGTGCCATCACGAGAGCAGCTGAAAGGATGGATAAATGGAGTGGCATCATTTTCAGTTTTTCATTTCACAGCAGCGCTGCGCGTGCCATGGCACTTCACTCACCCCCGGCAGAACTGCTGCACTGCCTCCAGAAACTCCTCCCTGCGCAGTCAAAGGTGGGTGGGTGCCTAAGGGACTGCACGGGTAGGTGCATGTGCCCCCTGCCATTCGCTCCCTCCTCTAGGCCCTTCATGGTGATGGGGACAGAAGATACAGGCAGGCATGTGTGGCGCCGCAGCATTGCCGGGTGCCCCTACCTGCCGGGGTCCAGGCACGAGTGCACCTCAAACCTCAGGCGCTTTAGCTGAGCTGCCATATCCTGCAAGTCATCCTCCACAAGGCCCAGGCACGGTAGTAGGCACTCGTAGTGTTGGACCCCAACTAGCAACGCTCGGCGCCTCCGGGGCGGGAGCTTCCGGTGGTACATGCTCGCCATTATGCTGTATGCCTCACGAACAACCCGTACTATAAATCCTTAAACCACGCGCGAAGCACGCCCGTCCGTCGTCGTTTCTGTCGGGATGAGTCGCGCTTCGGCAGCGCAGCAAGAGCAGCAGCAGCAAGAGCAGCAGCCGACGCGATTAGACCGGCAGGAACGCGAAAGCTGTATTCTGTCTGTCCTGCACCCGCCCTGAAACTGGACTAGAGAGGCAGACCTCCAGCGTAGCCATAGTATAGAGTTTTTGAGGCAAGACTCTTCGGAGCTGCGGTGTGTGTGTGTGGGGGGGGGGGGGGGGGGGGGGGGGTTAGCGCTGTTTGGCCCACACATGCCGTGGAGGCAAGGAGGTTCCAGTAGTCCATTCGAGCGCATGGCGGGTGATTACACGATGCAACATTCATTCGAGCGGACGGGTGGACGCGGAACTCACTGCACGTACTGGTGTGAATTACAAAATGCCGGTCACAAATCTACCGCTAAGATAAGCAGTAAAAATATCGGTTTTACCAGAACGAGGCGGGATGGCGGATGAGTGACGCGCGCCCGGTTGAGTCCGGGCCACGCGGGCACGTGTGAGCGATGGCGATGCACGCACGCGCTGTACAGCTTCGCCAACGGGACAGCGGACAGCAATATGCGCCGTCTGATGAAGCAGCGAGCACGCTCTCGAGCCGCACCAAGCTCAGGACCCTGAAGAAATCTTGCGAGTAAGACCTCCTTGTGAGCCCGGATGTAGCACCGAGTGCCTCGCAATGAGAGAGCACTCCGATCCGCGGCCAAGCATGCGACAGCGCGCACCGTGCGGCGCAACCCCCTTGCTCACCTCCTCCACAATACCGAAGACCATGCATGTGGACTCCGACATGTCGAGGATGTATCGAAGTGGGCCTTTATGTCATGGCTCCGTGTTGTGCCACGCCGCATCCCGCACTGCCAGCCCCCGTCGCATATCGCCCAACAAGGAGTGCTCAAATTGATCCACAGCCATGGCCCGGGGCACCGCAGTGTACTTGACACGGTCCCGCATAGTCTTGAACTCCTGTAGCGTGGGCTTCAAGCTCCGGGAATCATAGCTCCCGGTTACGGCATTGAAGGCTGAGAAGGAGAGCTCTGCGTCTGGCACCATGTCCTTGAGTCCATTTCGGGGCGCGGTGTTGCCGAGAGGCATTGCCTGCTGGAACAAGTCGTCCCTGCGAACGATGCCAAATCGTGAACACAGTGATTGCCAAAGAATTCAGCGATAGCATCGTGTTGTACGCGCCATTGGGCGTCTCCATGTGCCAAGAGATTCACGAGCGCGTCTCCATAGGGGTCGACAGTGACGGGGTTGTACTCTGTTGAGGGCAGAATAATTTGGCTCCCAACCACGGGGGCTTGGCATGGCGGGCATGGAACTCACTATACTATTACCGCCGATAATATACATTTAGGGTGTCAAAGGGAGGTATAGCAAGGAAGATTAGCCGGAAAGTGCGCGTGCTTAGTTTCACGGAAAAGGCAGGGGACTTGCGGCAGAGCCACACAAGAGTGTGGGAGGGCGGGTTGTGTAGGCGTGAGGACAGCACAAAACTAAGATAGTGGTCCCATCAAGCGGATGATGATGGTTTCATAAGATTCGACGGGTACTTAGGTGACCGATGTTTTTGCCAATGGCGGCACACAAAGTGCCGTACTTCGGCATTTCAATGCTAAAGCACCATCAACTGCCCAGCGGGCGTGCACTGCTCTGTGGCCGCCACGTCAAATTGGCGTGGCGCACAGGCCGCGGGCAGCAGGTGCCAACACCCGAATGCCTTAGGTTAAGGGAGAGGGGGGGGGGGAGGAATCCACAAGAACACAGCCCTAAACAGTAGTAGCATGTGCGGGGGATGTACGGTTCTATAACTAATCGATGTAATCGTGAATATGCTGGGACGACCCATATATTATATATTGTCGCTACATATGTCTATAAGACCCTGAAGGTGTCCATCCCTACGCCCGTTATACTACAGGCCGCAATAAATTAACAGGGACAAAGGCACAAGTCCGTGAGAAGTATGTACGCCACATGGCATCGAATCATTTTCTTCTGTGGGCGGGCTAAGCCTTGTGCACACTCGAACTATCTCATAGCAGCCTAATACCCTCACAGCAAGGATGTGGTAGCGCGTGCCAGCAAAAAACGCAAACAACCGTGGTGTTCGCTTATTGCTACTGTGCGAGACGGCATGTCACGGAACATCAAACTTTTGCATGCAGTGTGCAAATACGATTAGGTAGATTATTTCTATGCTCTAATTAGACAGTATCCAGGTATATGTTGTGATCCTCTTGCATCGCGAGCTCATGCCCTCGCATGCCGGCGGCGCGTAAACATGGCTTACATGTAGCTAGCAAGTGCGTACGCTCGGCGGGCTTTTGGCCCGCGTGCGCATTAAAACTCGAAAGTACTGCAGCACATACGCACTATACATAAGGCGGCGCGGCTGCAAGTACGTACCGCGGTCTCTAACTGTAGCGAACACCCGCCCCGCGGCCGCCGCCCGCCGCCCAGGGCTTTCGGACTTAGGCGGCGAGCGGGCGGTGTGCGCAACGTATGGGCGTCGAGAGGATATGCCCACATGCTCGATTCGAACTACCTGCGCGCATTGTGCAACAGGCAAGTGCCTCACACTCGCCCCAGCCCGTAGGCCGCGGGAAATTGCCACATACCCATATTTTTGAATATCTTATCCGAATCGGTGCGGGCTCTGCCGCGTGGCGCGGAAATAGTTGCATGCAAATATATATTATTGTCCGTGTTGTTCTGCGGAATGTAATCCTGGGTGGGAGACTGGTAGCGGGTGTTTCACTTTTTCCAACCTTGTGGTTTTGGGACCACGCTGGCACCATTCTACGACAGGTGTGGCGGGGGTAATTTTGGTGACGACACGTCCGGAGCAAGTCGTTGCCATCGCGTGGCTGTAGGGCTGTGGATTTTGTTCTCTTTTCAACATTGGTTTCGGAGCTGCGCTTGGATGTGGCGCCACACACATAAGTAAACTGTAATGTTGCTGTACACGAGCAACCGCTCGACTCGCCGGCTTGAACACGGATTAATACTCGACCATCACGAGCAGCATGTGCCGCACAACTCCTGAAGACCGCCATGTCTACAGCGCGGTGTGTAGGGAATGGTGTGTGTTGCATACGAATTTGATTTTGATGGTTTGGCAGCAACTACCGCAATGTGTGAAAATCCGAATGACTGTACGAGCACACGGCTTTCCGCGATGAAACGCCATTGCAGTGCCATCCATGAGCTCTACTTGCCCCATCAACACCCGCACTTGGTGGGCGATTGCTCCTGCTTATAAGCGATCCCAAGAAACCGCCGCCTGAAATCACACCACCAACGCGCCGTAAGTTCGAGGTGTGCGTGGCTATGACCAATATTCTCCGTAAGCGCGGGTGTGTGGGCCTGGCACCGCCAAGCATGCAAATTATATGCGGCGCAGTGAGAGCTCTGCCCAACCACGAGCTTGGCGTGGTGGGACGGGCAAAAGCTCTGGGGATGAGCACGCATTTGCTCTATCGAAATCATTTAATCTGCTTTTGTTTTTGCCCACAGGCCAGAACTGGCAACAGTGAAACCCGCCTTGCGACGTCTCTACTACGACTACAACATTTTAAAAGGCAGCAAACTAGTTTAGAAAACCCCTCTTTAGACGATGCTCCGCGAAGTGCTCTGCTACAAATAGTGCGCGTAATGATATTATTTGTTTTAATAATATCTCGTTTCGGTACTTGATACATGCACCGCGAGCGAGAGCAGTCTCGCCGCAAATTGGTTCTTTGGTGCGCTCTATACCGAACTACAAACTATCTCAATGGGGTAATCATACCCATATTGACTGCAGTCGGCATTGGTTCTGTTGGTTCTGTTCATTTCGCCATCAATCCATAATGAAACCTTTCCGCAATATCAGTGTCCCAGGCAAAGTATGGAACAGAGAATAGCAATATAAAAACGCAACGGTTACACAGCTCGGGCGCCTCCTTGCTTCCCCTGCAACACCGTGGTACATTAAACTTATCTCTGTATGTCGATAAAAAAGCAATAAGTAGACTTGTTTTGGATGTGAACCAGCAGGAGGGAGCCTGGCTTGGATGCCATGAATATTGGGTGATGCATAAAAGAAGTTTGTATCACCCTACTGAGGTTTGCAGTTTGCAGTGATTCCTAATTCATTTCACAAAGCATATCCCTCAAACTTATTGTAGTCCCTCCTACATACCAATGCACCTAGCATCACTGCATTTGGGCTGAGGAGGTGCCAGAGCTACAGTCCAGTCCGAAATACGCAAGAAAGAAAGAATGTGGCGCAGGACGTGCCGTGGCAGTTTGGCAAAGCCATGCTCCTCATCGCCTGTTGGAACTGGAGCACGGCTGACCAGCTGAATGAGCAGTAGCACTTCATGGAAGATCGGTGGGAACGCAGCGTGTGTCTCGGGTGTCCACCATCCGGGCGAACCCCACACAAATAGCGGCCCAAGACGTGCGCCTGCCCCATAGTAGTGTCCGCTAGCCACTCGGAAGAGCACGTAGCGGGCATCGACTAGGCGTCCATCGGGCGCATCGAAGCAAAAGGGGCGTGTCACAGCGAGGCGCCTTGCTGTGCTGTAGTGCATGTCGTCTGCGGGATGCCAGCAGCCCCAGTGTACCATATTGCCCTCGAGCTGGGGACACTCCCCTGGGCTGGCTGCCACAAAGCAGCCCTCATCCGGGTAGGACGTCCCCTGTGGCAGCTCCGCCTCCAGGCAGGTAATGACATCAAACCTGCAAGACAGCATTCCCTAAACCTTTTAGTTTTTGCAAGTCCATGTCAGAGTGGCTGAGTACATACTTTGCTAGCAGGATTGTACATGGCGAAGCAAACTGCAGATGAATGATGCTGGGGAAAATGGTAACAGACATATTTCGGTAGCGAGAGGGTATACATTGAACACTGCAAGCTATGCAACACATATCACTTAACAATTGTATTAGAAAGAGAAATTGCAACCTATACACTTGTAATACCCTGCTCGTGCTGACGCACTATTCATATAAGACAGCGCCTGCCCTTCACCCACCCACAGTCTGACGAATTTAATACAAACATGTTACGAATATGAGCAAGTGCCGCTATGCACCCCCGAAAGGTATTTTATCACCAGTGTCTTGGAATTGCGTCGGCGCTTGTAGTGATATTTCAGTAGTACAAATACACAAGCTGTTCATGTGTGTTACCGCCCAAGCCGTTAACGCCTCGGCGGGGGGTGGATTGAGAGGCCATTAGTAGGTTATCATGCCCCTTCGCTGACTAGGCTCTGACTCGCCAGTGCCTGCAGCCCTGCAGTTCCCGTGACCTCGCCGCACCTGCTAAGCCAGCGGTCCTGGTAGCCACTGGCGCCTACGCGGGAGAGAGAAAACACTGCACCCAGGTCAAGCAGCAGCCACTGCTGGGGGTCGTTCTCTGCAAAGATAAAGGAGCAGTCCTCCCGCGTCTGCTGGAAGCGTGGCGCGCCATATCGGGCGCCTGGCCGCAGCACATTGCGCAGCTTCTGGCGGCATTTCAGGCGGGAGTGTCCCCATATTATGGAGGAGACTGCCACTACGGGGCCGTCACCCATCGTGCCATCAAGGGCTAGGTTCACCTCGCCAGGCAGGGCGGTCGAGGGTGCCGCCACTTGGACACTGGGATCCATCTCCGCAGGCGCTTCCCCCTCCACCAGCTCCACCCCATTGCCGTCACCGCGCATCACCAGCCGCAGATTTGGATGCAGGTTGGAGACCATATCGACTGGCGCAGGGGCGGCCGTCGTCGGGGCGCCCAGCTGTCGTCTTGCGACTCGACGGCGGAACCGGCTGCGGAAGGTGCCCTCAGCACAACACTTGTCAGGCCTGAAAGCTGGGCTCGGGCGCAGATCAGCGAACAGCGAGGGGATGATGCTCTCACAGTCCTAGGAAGGACCAATTTATGGGGTGTGTGGTGGTCAGGAATAGAGACGAAAGCGCGGCTGGACCCTGCACAAGTAGTGCCGACTCGCCCGCCGATCTTTCGTCGTCCACGGTCCACTTCGCCCTCGGTTCAGCAATGCTGTCGATCCTGAGCGCACCAACCGGCGCGTTTAAAATAACACCGTCGCTACCAGGTCGCTACTGCAGGTATCCCTTAAATGTCAAACAGGCAGGTACGGTCCCTGACCCTTGTCGTTTCTTGTGGACGTTTCTTATTCGGGTGGTTTCCTGATCTCCTTTTGCAGCTAGCTCCTGTAACTAATAATCATTACCCGTCCTACTGATTAATTTAAAATTCTACTGCTGCTGCTTCGGCCGATGTCCCTGGCCGAACTTTTACGACTACTGCTGCTGGCGGTTATTAGCATTATTATACGAGTGGTAGGTGTGGTTATTAGGATTTTCGTGGTCAGTGCCGGGTATTTTGATGGCAGTGTTTTAGGCGGTGATCCAAGAGTGTTGGAAATTCCGTCACTAGCCTTCAATTAGTCTTGCAGAATGCTTCGGCACTTTGCTTGATGACTATAACGGAGCGTCGACTACCCAGGGCTTTCCGTAACTGGATTGCTGCCTAAACGGCCGTCGTAGAGACGCTGCAAGGGTTTCACTGGTGCCAGTCCTGTCCCGAAGGCGGAAAAAACAAGTAGGAATTTTGAATTCATTTCTTCGTCGCTATAGGGTTTTTCGGTCGCATTGGTAATAATGATCTAAACGTGTAATAATGATCTAAACGTGTTTATGGGGTTTCCTAACGGACTATAGCTGTCCTAGTGCGACCCGTACGGTCTGTAGTGGTTTGAAGCCGTTACCATCGGGGTTTGGTACGGGCTACCCCATTGCCCGCGAGCCCTGCGCTCCCGGCCGGGGAGCTACTTAGGACAGCCACCAGCAGCTCGTCTGCCATCTTCCAGCTCGCTGCCTTCGGCAGCGGCTTCGCGTACTTGTGCGCGCGAGGGTCACTAAGGCTGAACAAGTCCGCACCGAGGTTCATCCACCCGGTAGTGAGTCGTCGTGCCGCGCACATGTGTTACAACATCAGGCAGCGACAGAAAGCCCCTCGGTAGTGTGGTTTTCCCTACTCGTGCGCCCGAGGTCGTTTTCCGTTTTTGCCCTGGCTTTGCAGCTGGGACGTTTTCGGATGGCGATGCGCACGGCAAGGAATTGGAGCTGGGGGGCCTCCGTTGGGGGGTTTAAACCTCAACACCCGAAGTCGAGTCGCAATACAGGCCTTCGGGGCTCCCGCAGTGGAGCGCCCTCTCGCAGTAGTCAACTCTTGAGGTTTAGGTGAGGTGGACGCGCTCGGCACCATGGCCGCTGCTCGTCACGGTTGTCAACGACGACAACTACGCCCACCGCAACAAATCGGCGCGGACGGAGGAGGACGTCCGTGTCGTCGGGGCGACCACTTGTTGTCCCGCAAGACACTGCAACCCAGTCCCCGTGTCCTCGCAGCAGGGCGCCGTGGCATCAACGGTCGTTACATGCTGTGGTTTTCCGGAACTACTCGCGTAATTGGCATGTTACATGGGTGGCGCCGCTCACGCGCCGGTGTTTTGAGAGGGCTCGTTGCCCTCGCCCCAACGAAGCTTCAGCAACGTTTGCTGTGGTCGCAGTGGGAGGCGTTTGTGCGGCCCGTGCCGATGCGTCTCCGACGTCTCCTACTCCAACGTCGTCGTCACAAGGACCACGACAACCTGCAGCTGCCCGCCGGGGGGCAGCTCTACCACCTGGCGTGCCTGGCGTCTCGTGGTGTACGTAACTACTCTTGGCCAACTCTGGGTTTGGGACTTCGGCGGCCGTCGCTGGTGCAGCAGCAGCGGCCGCCTCGTCGTCACCCTCGCTCCGACATCATTGGCATCGTTACCGGCCGGCATAGGCTACAAGGGCCTCTACGCCGGCCAACCCGCTTCCAACGTCACGGCAACGCATCTGTGACAACACGAGCTGCCCGCCGGGGGACAGCTCCGCCACCTAACGCGACTTGTGCGTTTCGTGGCATCATCCTAAGCCTACGCTTTGTGGGTTGGTCAGCAGCCGTCGTTGGTGCAGCAACGGCGGTCGGCTCACCGCTCTCCGCGAAGAAAGACCCACAGCGACAGCTAACCGAGTCGGCGGGTCTTCTGCGACGTCGCCGACAACCGACCCCGACACACCTGAACCGGTACCGGCACGACCACACAGGGTTCCACATTTCACCCGCCGCTCTTGGCGCAAGAGGGCGAAACAACCACCGTTAGTGATGACGGCAGCAGTACATCGCTGTCATCGCGAGTTGTTGCGTGTCCACCCCTCGTAACGTGCATCGCCAGTACAGGTACAGGGGTACGAGTTATCATCGCGTCGGGTACAGTGCACCAGTACTTCACCTGACTGTACTCGGCGCGCTCGCGCGCTCGTGCGCGCAGCTGTACTCGTCCTACTCGTGCCTGTGCCGCTGCTTTGCTGGGCGCTCGTCGCCAACTTGGGCTTGCTACCCCTGCTGCTTCTACTGGCATGCAGTTCCGGCTCGTGCCGCACGCCACCATGGCGCGCAACCAATGCTATAGGGCGCCGTCGGGAGACGGCGCCTTAATTCCGCGACACGTCCGGCCTATGTCATGCCGGCGTCAACATCTGCCGCCCGCGTCTGATGCGCCTGCGCCTCGATCGAGGTCCTCTTGGCGAGAGACCCCTCTACAACTCAAGACATCTTCCGCCTTCGTCTGGTCGGCACGCCTGCCGACTGCCCACGCTCGCAGTCGTAAACGAACCGCGTGTAAACTGGCAAAACCAGACTCGAATGCATGATTGAAATGATCTAAACGTGTTTATGGGGTTTCCTAACGGACTATAGCTGTCCTAGTGCAACCCGTACGGTCTGTAGTGGTTTGAAGCCGTTACCATCGGGGTTTGGTACGGGCTACCCCATCGCCCGCGAGCCATGCGCTCCCGGCCGGGGAGCTACTTAGGACAGCCACAAGCAGCTCGTCTGCCATCTTCCAACTCGCTGCCTATCTCGACAGTTGAATCAGCGATGCGTCGATTTTTCAGAAAATTTTAAATAATGGGTTCTATATCACTTGCCTATAGTTCCATGAATTGCATTGCTTTGAAGTACCAGCAGCGAGCGTTTGCATTGCCAGCGCTTTGAAGTACCAGAGTTTTTTTTTCCATTACCAGCAGCGAGTAGCGAGTACCAGTACTCATAGCCTCCCAACCGTGAGATCGTAATCGGACGGCTGTGTAATTAAGGACCGTGGGTGGGTGGGCGGGTGGGTTTATTATAGTACTTAGTAGTATATGACAGTAGATAAGTGCTTTAGTCATGCACCTATAGGCCCGATCCGCTGCACTATACGGGTACCCGTACGGCAATAAAGCTCACCGCCGAAGAATCGACGCTTCGCTGGATAATAGAGGGTAGTTGATTACACCGGCATGCTCTGTCACGGTACCGTCAACATTTTGGTTTGAATGCAAGCTATATGTACATGTACCATGTACTGCTTGTAGCAGTAAAAGCTTGCGGACGTGGATTTGTTAGCGGTACATGTATTCAGATGTACTCGCAACGGTTTTTTGGCATGCGCGGAATTATAACGGAATCTATGACGGATACATTGTTTATATATTTAATAATCTATGCGAAACAGTTCCGAAAGCCGACGACCAATGCAAAGACATACAGCCTGACTCACCTCGCACCTGTAATTAATATGTGGTGGGATTAGCAAGTAATATATGGCGTGGCTGAGGAGGCAGCAAGGGCGGGGGGGGGGGGGGGGGGGGGGGGAGAAGAGACCTTCTTGTTGGGGTTGGGTTCCAGGTAGAGGCGATGCGCCTTCAGGCGGTTGATCTGCTGCGCGAAAAGGAGGTCCCTCATCATGGTCTCGCAGACATTCTTCGGCAGCACGCGCTTGGCGCCCGCCTTCAAGAAGCCCATGAGGTTCTCCATCCACAGCTCCGCAAGCGGGTGCCTGCAAGCCAGTATCTGGTGGATCATGCGGCACACCGCCGAGTGCAAGTTGGAGACGAGGAGCGACACGAAGCCGTTTCCCTCAGCCAGGCGGGCATACACGGTGATGTCCGCTAGGTATCGAGTCCTCCCCTCCCTGGTGAGCGCGTCCACCTGCGCCTTGCGCTCAGGGCCGTCCTCCTCCGTCACCACGTTCTGCAACCCCCACCGCGTGACGAACCACACAGCTCCTTGCAGGCGCTTGTACATGTGCCCAAGCACCCCCAGCTGTGACACCGCACGCATCACCGCTGGGGACGCGAGCTCCTTCCCGGTCATGATCGCCTTCACCCGGGCCTCCTCGAGCAGCGGACCGGCGGTAAGAAGGGAAAACGTTTCCGAGTGGTGCCAGCAGTCCT
Organism: Tetraselmis striata; assembly: GCA_006384855.1. Taxonomy (NCBI): domain Eukaryota; kingdom Viridiplantae; phylum Chlorophyta; class Chlorodendrophyceae; order Chlorodendrales; family Chlorodendraceae; genus Tetraselmis; species Tetraselmis striata. The sequence goes on from VCJN01000349.1 coordinate 179,698, forward strand.
CTATGACCCAGCCGGACTGCACCGTCACCTTGCCTGACCCTGCAGTCATGAAGGGGAATGCCGTCACGCCCCCGCCCCCGCCCACGCCGCCCACGCCCATGGGGGGGGGGGGGGGGGGGGGGGGGGGGCTTACCTTTCGACTTCTTGGACACCGCAAACGAAGGGCGCAACCCGCGTCCAAAGTTGCTGGGTATCAGGACTTAAGCCTTGCGCCGGTCTTCATGCTTCATAGCCCGAAATCCAACGTGGCCCAGCACGTCGAGGAAGTTCCTCCAAAAGTCCTTTCCCAAGCCCAAAAAGCACAGGTGGTCCGGCGCGAGGGGGAAGAGGTTGACCATGCTGACTTAGCCCAGGACCACAGGCACCTGGCACACGCCATGGCAGCCGGTGTTCTGCTTGGCCTGCTCCAGCCGGGTTGTGTTGAACGCACGCCAGGCAGCGGGGCTCAGTTCGCCGTCCTCATCCCCATCAAGGTCCGACTTGGCCAAGTCCTCCTCTATCTGGCCGATGACGCCCATCTGCTCCAGCATCTGGTCGCCGGAGAGCAGGAGGCAGCTCGCGCCTGTGCGCACAGCCTGGAACTCTACGCCATCCACCCTCTGGATGACGTCCTTTGCATACCCCGCAGGCGCCACCTTCACCGTGCCGTCCGGGCACTCCACATAGCTCCGCAGACGGCACCAGGGGCAACCTCTGAGCTGGCTAGGCCCCCCCCGCACAAAGATCTTTCGTCTGCCCTTGGCGTCGCACACCCACATACCGAGGAAGACCTTGTGCACGAACTGTCCCCCCCCGTCTGCGGGGGTGACCCTCACTCCATGCTCGCCAAGCACCGCGAGCTCGTGCAGCACCTCTAACCGTATTTTGCCCAGGTTGGGCGGCTCCGGGGGGCCGATGAGTGCGACTGGGTGCTAGTTGCTCCGGGAGGTCAGCATGTGGGGCGGCATGTCCTCACACCTGATCCCAACCCCGGTGACAGACTGGGTGGCCCGAAGGTGCGACAGGAAGCCATCATGTGTGAGTGTGTAGATCCCGTTGTCGGCAGGGAGGAAGTCTCCCGCGGCGAGGCCGGTGCCGTGCCCGCCTTCATTCAGGCGCTCCGCCTCCGACGAGGCGCGGAAGGCGTTGATAGACACGCCCGTCCCCTTCTTCCAGCAAGCGTACCACACAGGGTCTCGGAACCAGCCCTTGATGATGTCCGCCACGCTCAAGACGTACCAAACCCGTGCAGCCGTGAGCTTCAGGGACTGCGGCATACGGATAAACCTGTCGGCATTGCACTCCGGGCAGTGCTGGTCGGGGAGGTTCGCCCATTCGGCAGCCTTCCCGGGCGCCCCGCTGAACGCCACGCACCCCTTGGGGCACATGTGCCGGACATATCTGGATGTATCAGGCACCTGCATGCATCGGGAGGCGAGGAGCGTGAGGGGCCTGACACCCCAAGACGCGCCGCGTCAAGCACGCACCCCGGCACATCCCGGCCGTACCCGCAGGAACTTCCGCATCGCCTTGTGGCTGCGTGGCACGGCCATCCCACCCCAGGTGAAGTCGGCGGGCATGATGTCATGCAACAGCTGCCACTCGCTGTCTGCGGAGTTGTTGGAATTCTTGCTCTTCACCTGGGCCGAGCACTTCATGATTGCAAACGTGAGGGCATTCGTCTCGGACCCCGGCACAGCCGCAGACTCCCACGCCCGGAGGTGCGCCTCCTCCTCCTCCTCCTCCTCATCGCTCGTCCACCCGGCGCCAGCCGCGTCCCCACCCCCTTCCCAGCCCTCCTCTTCGGATTCACTGGACTGGTCATCGCCTTCAGGGACGGTTACCAAGCGAGCTTCCCCGTCCGCATCCACAGGGGGGTGCTCCTGTGCAGCCGCCATAGCCTCCACAACCTGCCACGCCGACCGGGCGGGTGCGTGTGATTCCACATAACCGCAGGTGAGTGGTGCCACCAGCACACAGGCCGGGCCCACTCACCTCTGAACGCAGAAGGTCCACAGTGTCACCGTCCTCGAAAACAGCGCACCACTGGGTCGCCCCGCCGTAGTCCTCCAACACCCACTCGGTAACAACGCCGGTTATCACGCCGTAGTGCCATACTCCCCGGAACTTCTTGGCGATGACCTTCATGTAGAAGTCACCGGGATCGCCTTCCCGTATCACGCCCTCATCGGCGGCTTCCACGCCCGCCGGCGGCCACGCAGGCGCGTCGATGTCCATACCGTCTTCGCCAACGGGGTCCTTCCCCACGCCCATCACATCGTCCTCCTTCGAGCCGCCGTCGTCCGAGACCGGCGCCGGCGGGCCGTTTCCGACGGCTGCAGGTACTCATGCTGCCGCCCCTGCCGCTGCTGCTGCTGCTGCTGCCCCTGCCCCTGCTGCTGCTGCTGCTTGTTGTAAGGCGGCCTTGCGGCGCAACTTACCCGCACGCTTCAACGAGTGCCTACAGTTCGGGAATTTTCGGAAGTGCCGGTCTCGCGCCGTCCTTTCACTACTGCCCGTCACGATGCCCTCGCAGTGCTTGCGTGCGTACACGCCATCCTTCGACACACTCGATATCCATCCTTCTCCCGGCATGCCTGCTGCCGCGCGCGCGCGCGGGGGGGGTGGGGGGGGGGGGGGGGGGGAGGGGGGGTCGAGAGTTGGGGTGGATGTAGCCCACCACCGGCAGGGAGCACAGATGCGAGTGCGCGGCTGTCCGCGCTTGATTCAGCGGTGAGCGGCGGTGACCGTGAGGCGACTCCGTACTTCATGCGCGTGCTGGGGCGTTACACAATCATCAGCAGTTAGGGCGGCTGCATTAAAACGCGCACCTACGATCACCACCTACCGCCTACCAGCCACCTAAGCTACCGGACCACCTACATCCGCCCACACCTCCGCCCGTCGTGCCGCACATCGCCGCACACAACGTGACGCACAACGTGCCGCACATCGCCGCACGCAACGTGCCGCACATCGCGCGCACACACGTCGTGGGGGCGCGCGCCCGGGACTGCACCGATACATCGTACTACTACTCGCGATGCGACTACGCGTCAATACACCGGGCTAATATCGGGTGTATATCGCCGCTTATCTTTATGTTCACGCACACCTAGCGACGGCAGCAGGTGCCCACTCCGCGATCTGTATATCGCGCAGCAGCGCCGCGACGGTACGGACGCGCGACGCCGCCTGCTTCGCAAGGATATCAATCACAAGAGGCGACGAAGTGTCACCAGTTGCACCACCCACCATGGCACTATCGATGACACCCCAGAAAAGGGCCAGGATGGTGGAGCGCTGTACACGCACCCAACTAGCATACGCGAGCGTGGAGGAGAACACGCTACAAAATAGACTCACCGACGAGGACATAAGAGGGGAATACATCCATCTCCCCGGCGGCTGGACTCCCACCCAGTCCAGCAACCCGGCCCTCTACCGCTCCCTGCGCCACGCTTGGCACTGGCACGCTTTGCTGGATGTCGGCGCGGACGCGCTCGCCCAGTACGAGCTCTTCCTGCTTGACCAGCCCGATCTGAACGGGGACATCGTCGACGCTGATACGCGTCTCACATACCTCCGCGGTTCGGATTCGGTGTGGCTGCATGGCGCCGAGGATATGCTCGAGATCGCTGCGAAGCAGGCCGCTGTACTCGTCGAGAACGATGACGACGGGGCTATGGAGCCTCTCCTCGCTGGGGCCCACGCGGAGGAGTTCCCGCTGTTCCAACTCATGCGGCTGACCGCACGCGTGGTGCAAGAAGCCCTCACCCACACATGGATTCAGACGGACAGATTCAGCCGGTTCCTGTCCGACATCACAAAGGAAGCCCACAAGTGGGAGACAGACAGAGCGGCAATCCCCGGGAGCACGCACCACGTCTGGTCTTTCCTCCCCTATGCCGCTTTGACGTGGACCGCGACTTCCCCGCCAAGGCTTGCGCACATAGAACCCATTCATAAGTGGCGCGAGGGGTATTTCCCAACGGTAAGCCCAAGGAGGCACAGTATCCTCACAGCTTCCAGGGAACACTTGGCGCGGCTTCCAACTGTGGCAGACCTCACGAAGGTGCCCTAGCCGCCCCCCTAAAGTCTGAATTTCATATGTATCGGGTATGGAAGGGGCGATAGGCGACGGTAACTGCCACAGAGCTGATAATGCCAGCTCGCCAGTGCTGTTGGTTATGTTGTTCTACTAACAAAGGGGACGGCGGCAATAGCTGCAGCAGTAGACAGTAGTCAGTGAGGCGGAGAGTTGAAAGGGCGCGGCACACAGAACGCGCCGCGTCCGCCTTCATGTTGGGGCCGCGGGTTCGCCGCGGGGTCGCCGCGGGCGGCGAGACAATGTCATCATCGGCGCCGCGCCCGATGAAAACGACATAATTCATTAGGCAGGAGCTGTTTTGTGGTGGGCACCGCCCACAACGGCGAAGTGATGCCCAGCAATGTAATAAAAGCGCCTCCGCGACACCGGCCCACACCTCCGCCGTGACTGCCGCGCAAGCCATGATCGCATGCCGGCAGCCTGCGATTATGGTTTGCCACGCACTCCCGGCACCCTGCCGGCACATGCATGTTGTGCCGCAACGCTACGCGCGAAGCAAGCACCATTGCTGTGCGGGCACGCACGGGCTTCGCGAGATTAGGCCGCCGCACCGTGCCAGTACTTATCGTGATTACTCCTTGGCAGGGGCCAGAGTGGCGCACCGCGACGCCAGCGACCCCGCGTTGTGCAGTGATGTGCAGCGATGTGCGGCGATGTGCAGTGAGTACGTGCAGCCGCCTGTACTTAGCCCGGGTGCTCCGCGTCGGCGGGTGACACGCGAGCCCGCGTGCGCATATCAATTTGATGAAATTATGGAAACGAGAAATTCATATAGTACTTTACAGGTCGCGCGCGATAGTCGTCGCTACTCGGTATGAAATCCACGTCCCTCGTCCGTCCCGTATCGTCCCCGTATGTCGTCTTTCGTCACCAATAGGGCACATTTACGTCACATCTCAATCTCACAATGCTACCGCCGGCGGCGGCATCCCATTTGCCGCAGTATCGGCGCCCCGCTCCGCAGCCTCTGCAAAAGCCGCCCATGCCCTCGCAGACCGCCGGCGCTTCCGCCGGCGGGCACTCCGAGACGTGCCCACCGGCAGCTCACCCGCCTCCATATGATAATTGTGTAACTCGCTGCCATCCCGCGACTCGCGCCACAATTGCTGCATCCCGCACACCGAGAAGCCGGCGCGCACTGCATCCCCCGCCTCCCACAGCCGCACTCGCCGCTCCGCCAATTTCCGCAAAACTGCGGGGCTGCTGGATGGGTGCGTCGCAGTAGTAGCCCCGCAAATACGTAGACAGCGCCTTCGGCCCCGTACGACCGGTCGTCGTTAGGAGGGAAGCGGTCAGCATAGGCCAACGCACGGTCTAGCAAGGGGAAGAGGACATGCCGAGCCGCGGGACAGACGCCGACAGCCGTATCCCGCAGCGGCGTACATGGCATCTTGCGGTAGACGTCGCTGGTAGCGCACCACCGAGCGGTGGCCGCGAGGGCGGCATCATGGGCGGCTGAGGCAACAACCGGTGCGTGCTGGCGCTGCAGCGCCCGCACGCCAGCTGCCGACGCCGGGAGATAGAGCCACACCGGGGGGCGGAGCCGTGGGAGGAGAGGGGCTGCAGAACTCGCGGGTGGCGGCACGCGCCGCCGCTCGCGCGCCATGGAACATGTGGTGGTCCGAGCGCGGACAACCGGCTCGTGGGGCGCACCGCACATACACAGAGGAGTCGAAAGTCACAGCGTAGGCGAGGTACATGGCAGCTACAACCGGGTCGTCGGACTCCATCCCGTGGTTCACGTGCGTGCACAGGGGGGCGGGCCGCTGGTAGGTGCGTCCGCAGTTGCCATCGCAACACCGGAACTACCAGTCTATGCCCCCGCCGGGCGTCCATCCCATCGCAGCACCGCGCGCCCACCACCGCCCCCGCCCCCGCCGGGACCGCGACCCCCACGGGAGACACCCTAGCAGAGGGGCATGGAGGGGCTGGAAGACGCCCCACGGTGCTGAACCCCCACCGGCCACGTACGCCACAGCCAGAAGCCGGGGATCGGGGGGGGATGTGTATATATATTAATGACCATATAAAAGACGGCACGTGCACCCATACCCACCCACCCACACACACACACATACACTCAAACTCGCACTCACAGCGACCCACCCACACACACATGAGTACATGGCCCCAGACGACGCATGCCCCGGCGCCGTGGAGACGCCCATCCGGTTGGTTGGGAGCGCATCCGCTGCGTGGGAGCATGCGGTGGACTTCAAGGACCATTTGGAGAAGCTGCTGGACGACGTCCGACGTACGGTGCAGGGCTCGCACTCGTATGCACCCATACTCGCGGGGTGGGGTGCGGTCCTGCCGGGCTAGACCCCCAGCGGTGGCGCTGGGGGCTCCTGGCCTACAAGGCGGCGTCGCTTCGCAACGGCGACAAGCCCCGGCTTCACCGGGGGGGGGGGGGGGGGGGGGGAAGACGGGGAGACGTCGAGAGACAACTCCTCCTTTGTGTACAAGGTGTTGAAGCAAGTCCCCGACGCCGGCCCACCCCCCTACACCACCGAGGAGCTGGAGAGCGAGGAGGAGCTGCCAAGAAACTTGCTGCCGGAGCGCGAAGACGCCAAGTACACGACCATGGTCGCGCGAGCTCACCACTTCTACCTTGCCACGCCACCGCCCCCGCCAGGGGCTGACTCGGACGACAGCCGTGCCAGCGCGCGGCCCATTCGGGCTGCATTGTGTACGATGTGGACGCCGGAACGAGCCCACACTGCCGTGGGCTTGGACTTGTGGAGAGTGCCGGGCGGCGGCGGTGGATCCGGCGGGGAGGAGGCCCTTGTCCTACTAGATGGTCCGGGCATCCGCAAGGTGGCTGTTCTCATGGCCCCTGCCGACATGTCCTCCGCGAAGGCTGCCGACTTGGGCGTCGACGCCGGGGAGCTGCTGGTGGCGGGGATCCACGCAAGGTCGCAGGACGGTGCGCGAGGGGGGTGGCAGCGGTTGTGGGATAGGCGGCGCAGCGGTTGCTACCGAGTGAGGCTTAGCATCGTTTGCAGTAGCAACGCAGCCTTTCCGGTTGCATAGTGTGACGCCGCCTGGATGTAACCCAGTAGTACGCGCAAAGGGCAAGTGCAAGCTGCTGGTGGCGGGGATCCACGCGAGGTCGCAGGACGGTGCGCGAGGGGGGGGGGGGGGGGGGGGGGGGCAGCGGCTGTGGGATAGGCGGGGCAGCGGTTGCTACCGAGTGAGGCGTAGCATCGTTTGCAGTAGCAACGCAGCCTTTCCGGTTGCATAGTGTGACGCCGCCTGGATGTAACCCAGCAGTACGCGCAAAGTGCAAATGTTACACGCCCGTGTGCCCCATCCAATAACATTGCGCCCGACCTCACTGACGGCATGCCTGGCTCTCCTTCATCTCTTGGGCCGTCCGCCGCCTCACCCTGCGCACCCTACCAGCCGCGCGTGCCTTCTCGGAAGCCTCACACACGGCGGCGCGAGTCGCGTCGTGGAACGCGTCCCTGGCATGGCGGAACTCCGCCCTCACCGCGGCCGTGGTCGGGCAGGGGACTGCCCGCTGATGGGTCGCCATGCATGGGTACTTGGGGCCGCACAAAGCCGGGGTGCCGTCGCAGCGACACTCCCAGTCCGTCCGTTGGCCGCAGTACACGCGTGACGGGCGTCCGGCCAGGACACGCACATGATAGTGCATGTGGCCGCCTCCCGCCACTGCTCGTAGTGCTCCGGTCAACATGGCGACGAGCAAGTCGGCATGTCCCGCAGGTGGCTGCGGGGCGGGTGGCGCGAGCGCGGCCTCGCTCGCCTCGACAACCCCCTCATCCCTATCAGTCGCCTCTACCACGGCCTCCTCCGCCTCATCATGCGGCGCATCAGGCGCATCATCGTCGCCTGGCAGGGCGTCCCCCTCCGCAACGGCGCCGTCGGCGGTGGCCGACGCCGTCGTGGCGGGGTGCTGTGAGGAGGTGGCCCTAGACATAGGTGGGGCCGGCACCGCCAGGTGTTGCTCCACATGCGGTGCGGTTCCGGTTGCGGTGCGGTTCCTGACGCGACAGCTCCGTCGCACAAGTACCGGCACCGGCACCCCACGCCTCCTGTGCTTACTACCAACCGGCATGTTTCCTTTGGGAGGCGGTTCATCCGCGTCGGAGGCGAGCGGCGGTGCCGGTGTGGGTGTGGATACTGCCCGGGCATTAGGGCTCCCGCCGCCCGCCGCTCCGCCGACCCACGCCGCGGCGTGTGCTGCGCCCCGCATAGTCGCCTCGAATATATTATACATGACGCGGGGAGGGGGGGGGGGGGGGGGGGGGGGGGGAGTCGTGCGTTTCGTATATCGGCGGAACGGCGTGCGAAGCTGCGGCTGGCGAAGGTGGTGGAAGTAAGCGTGGCGGCGTCGGCGGCGTATTACCGTGCGTGCATGCGTGCGCAACCCGGCGCTAGCAAGCGCCGGACTCGGCGTGTGCCGGCGGCAGAGCTGCGAAGACATGGACACGGTACGGGATGCCAAGTCTGGCTAAGCAACTGCCGAGGCTGGCGGCTTAACCCCCATGTCCGGCGGCTGAGGGACGGGAAGTACGTAGAAGTTGATCGGCAAAGCGGGCATATAAGCCTGGCTGTGCTAGGTTCCTATTAAGTAATGGCGGTTTGTGCTAAGTAATTCGTAGGGGTGGACCATGCAGTGCATGTAGGGGGCGGTATAAATGAGGCCGGGCACATATACTGCTCCACGAAACGACACGGTCGCACGTGTAGCTGAATAGCCCCCCCCCCCCCCCCCCCCCCCCCCCCCACCCCCCGCCGGGTCGGCCCGCCGACCCGCCACGGCATGTAATATCTGTCATGCATCGCCGGGGTATGTGTGAGTGGATGCCCCGCCCCCCCCCCACCCCCCCCCCCCCCCCCCCCCATTTACACTTGTGCACTCATTAAGTTTGGGCTGGTTTCGGAGCAGTACATGTACGTATGTATATACATACAATGGAACGTAGGACTTGCGCGGAAAGAGGCGGGGCTGGCGGAGTGCATTGGGGGTGCGTAGAGTAGCGTGTTGGTGAGATTCGGGGTGCATCGGACGCCGGATGCCCATCCACCCGGCGTAAAAGACGCGTAATATTCACACTATATTAACACACAAATGTGTGAAAACCGGACATTCCGTGCCGGGTGGATGGGAATACGGCGTCTGATGCAGCCAAAACCCCAGCAACACGCTATTCTATGCACCGCCAAAGCACTCCGCCAGCACCGCCGCATTCTCTGTCGATTTCGAAAACGCCTTCACATTATCCACCGCTAATTGCAATTGCCACTGTGTAATGTTGTCACAATGTGCGCACACAACAACACTTACTACCGGTTCCGACGCGGACGGAGGCGGGGCTGGCGGAGTGCACTGCCGGTGCACATACTAGTGTGCTGCAAATAATTGGGGTGCATCGGACGCCGGACGCCCATCCACCCGGCGCAAAAGACGCGTAATATTCACACTATATTAACACACCAACGTGTGAGAACCGGACATTCCGTGCCGGATGGATGGGAATACGGCGTCTGATGCAGCCAAAACCCCAGCAACACGCTATTCTATGCACCGCCAATGCACTCCGCCAGCACCGCCTCATTCTCTGTCGATTTCGAAAACGCCTTCACATTATCCACCGCTATTTGCAATTGCCACCGTGTAATGTTGTCACGATGTGCGCACACAACAACACTTACTACCGGTTCCGACGCGGATGGACGCGGAGTGCACTGCCGGTGCACATACTAGTGTGCTGCAAATAATTGGGGTGCATCGGACGCCGGACGTCCATCCACCCGGCGTAAAAGACGCGTAATATTCACACTATATTAACACACAAATGTGTGAAAACCGGACATTCCGTGCCGGATGGATGGGAATACGGCGTCTGATGCAGCCAAAACCCCAGGGACACGCTATTCTATGCACCCATACCGCCAATGCACTCCATCCGTAACCCCCGCCTCATTCCCAGTCGTACGTGCTTGTGCACACGCACGGAATGCTTGCACTGCTCCGAAACCACTGTCACATACCCCGCTCATTGGGTACCGATTGCGGCGCATGCACGGCTAGATATTTGTTTACATAAACCCCGGGGGCACAGTGTCCCGCTACTCACCCTGCATTGGATTAGGGCGACGATTGCAAACAAGACGAGGAGGCGCGAATGAACTGATCCGAAACCACGCGATGTGCCCGGTGACCTCCATATCCAGCACGTCCAACGATGCAAGTAATAAGGACAGGAACCCCCCCCCCCCCTGCCAAAGTGGAGGAACTGTAGGAGTACAACCGGAGCATGCCGTGTTCCATTGTCGCTTATTTACAAGCACGGCGGTGCTGCCAGACCCGACCGACTACGGCGGGATGGAGGCGGCAGCGGCAGCGGCAGGAGCCGCAGCCTCAACAACAACCCGCAGCTCCTTCGCCCTGGCATGGATGCTGGCGTAGTCCTCGTCACTGTACAAATGGTTTGGCCACACAGCATGATCCTCAAAGTGGGCCACATACTGCGCCGCCAACTCGAGGTTGCGTTTCTCCGCAGCATCACTGCGGGGGGTGATGTGTGGGTACAGTGCCTCATTGTAGGCTGCCAGGAACGGCGTGTACTGGGTAGGGTCGTCCGCAGGGCCGCAGCCAGGCAGTCCCTAAAGGTGCCCCTGCCCGTACAAGCGGACATTGCCACGCCCCTGACACTTGAGGCAGGGGTTACCGCCGGGCAGGTCAACTGGGGCGCCCACGCACGGGCCCGCGGTGCGTCGTGTCCGACCCAAACATGTACCCATGGTATTGTTCCATGTAGGGCTTGTTCTCCTCGGGGACACCCATGCCACGCTCCAAGTCCTCCAGGGGCTGCATCAAGTTCTTGTGGCTCGTGATGAAGTCGGCAGCTCCCGGATCTGTCTCCGCCAGCGTCCTCTCCGTGAGGCGGTGATTCTCGTGGCCCTTTTCATGTCAACACATGGATGGCACTCAGTCCCCGCCCCCGCCCCCGCTCCCGCCACCGGCCTGGGGGGGGGGGGGGGGGGGGCGGGGGGGGCGCACCCGGTACCGAATGTGCTTCACGGCATCTGTGAAGCTCACTTCTGGCCCGCGGTACACCTCTATGGGGCGGCAGTGGCACGTGCATGCAAGGATGGCCTGCAGATTTGGAGCCTGCTTATCAATGTAGGTGATCTGAGCGGGGGCATCCGCCGGGGTGAACAGCAACGCGATCACCGGCCACGACCAAAACCCTGGTGCTAGCTCGCCGGCCTTCTCGGCACCAGCCACGAAAGCGCGCCGCAATTCCAGCAAGGCGGCAAACAAGGCCTTCCTGCAAGGCACACGCTCAGAATAAGCGACTCACGAGTCAGGGGTTGAAGGGGGCGGGGGGGGGGGGAGGCGGGGGGGGGGGGGGGGGGGGGGGGGCAACTCTTCATCTGCCTCTGCTTTTTCAGAGACAATGGTTGCCCACGCGGCAAAGTCGCAACCAGCAGATCTGCGGGTCTACCCCTCAGAAGACGACGCCAGGAAGGGTTCCTGGGGCGCACCTCTGCAGGAGTTTGCAGCCCGGCTTAGGAACCAATCCGGCGGGGGGCCGCTGCGACAACAACTCGAGGCCGCGCAGTATACGCTGCCAGAGGGGGTGCTGGCCTTCTATGTCACGCCCGCAGATCGCACCGGCATCACGGACCCCTCTAGCGCTGCTGGGGCTGCCTCGTCCTCCTCAACAAGGTCGCGCGCCAGCACCGACACCATCGCTGTCATGCGTGCAGAAATCCAGGCCGTATGGCCACGAGATGATGACGACGTGTACTTGCCGGTGCAAGGTGCGTTGGGCGAGGTTGTTGCCCCTGACTGGGCGGCGGGCCTTGTTGTCTCGCGTGTCCGCGCCGCCGGCATCGAGGAGGACGAGAAAGACATGAGGAAACGCGTGACAAGGTGGGCACGCAACAAAACACTCCACCCACCACATAAGCACGCACCTACTCGTGGCTAACTTGTGCCGCGCGCAGGTTCGTCCGGGAGCGCCGTAAGGCCCACCTAAACGCCAAGGCTTCCACAGTGCCAGCGCCGCAACTCGTGGTGGCCGAGGAGGCCGCGTCCTCAGCCGAATGGAGGCGAAACGATTGTGGCTTGTTGTGGGCGTCCGGGCACATGGGGCGTCCCGACGCCAAGGCAAGGAAGCTCATGGCGGCGTCGTCGACGGCACAGCCTCCCGGGGTGGTGAAGACACTGGCGGCCGCTGTTCTCCCTCCGGACGCGCCGCTGCCCCGCCCACCCCTAACTGAGAAGGAGCTGTGCTGGATGAACGCCGCCGACAAGAAGCAGTCGGACGCCGACAAGAAGCGGAAGAGGCCAGTGGAGAAGCGCCCAGGTAAGAAACTGACGGTCGCGGAGTCGGAGTCGGAGTCGGAGGCGGAGGCAGCGAGGTCGTCGAAGCGGCGGGTCCCCCGGGCACGCAAGAACAAGCAGTAGCTTCCCCCCCCTCCCCCCCGGGCCACATTCCCCGATGGCAGCTGTCGCGAATATTGTAATTCAATCATTCTTCGGCAAACCGCTGCCTGCCCCCCCATCCCCTCCCCCCCTCGCGAATATTTATGTAACGTGAGCATTCTTTGGCAAAACATGGCAGCCAAACCGCCCATCTGATGACCTTTGATCGGACGGCTGGCAGGCCCGTTCAGCAGTACTAGCTGTAATGTACACAAAATTCCCCACTGTTACCAAATACATACGGCTGGGATTTGCGCTCCCATGTACTAATAGTCGTAGTTATCCACAGGACGACTCGTCATCGCGCCCGGGTTCGTACTAGATACCCGGTACCGGCTTAATAAATATATCGCGTACTACCCGGTACTACACGGACAACCTTGTACCTTATACGTCAGTGCCATGTAACACGTCACCGAGCTAGTACGACTACCAGAATGATTACAAAAAGGATTTATCGCCCGCCGGCAATAACGCCGGATGTACTCGCACGTAACTGGATGGACGTGCCGCCACCAGCAGCAGCCTTCACGGATAAATAATAGTCGCTAGTAGTAGTGCTTCGTCACCCGTATGTCACATCCGAATCTCACAGTGTAGATGCTCACCGCCGGGCGGCGAAACTCACCGATGTGGAGGAGCTGCGCCGCGCTCGCCAGGCGCTAGACACCGCCGACCTCGGTATGGTGTCCGACGCCGCTGCGGCGCTCCATATCCTTGACGCCCTCCATCCGCCTCCCGCTTCCATCGACCCGGAGTACTCCCCTCCCGAGGAGTCGCCGGACATGCGGCGGGCGCAGCCGTTGTGGGGTGGCAATGCGGATGAGGTTCGGCGGTGGGGGGAGGACCACAAGCGGGTTCTGCGCCGTGCTCCCCGCCTTTCCGCTGGGCATGTGGACTGGTGGCGTTGGGAGCACATCAAGGACCTAGACGTACCTTTATGGCGCATGTGGGTGAACCGCTGCTTGGCGGGACGCTGCCACTCGCGGACTGCGGCTTTCTTGGCGAGTGGCACGGTCTTTGCGCTCCACAAGGACGACCCCGCCGCGATCGAGGAGCGGGCGAAGACCGGCAAGCCGCTGCGAGTACGCCCGCTTGGCGTCGGCTCCGTGCTGGTGCGCCTAGCCTCCACCCACGCTCTGGGGCAAGTGGGCGCGGATGCGCGGGAGGTCATGGGCCAGGTGCAACCCAGCTTTCATTCGGGAGCTAGTTGTGAGACGGCGTATGTATATGAGCATGCGGGTGGCGCTGCAGCTTTTCGGCGGGCGTGGTACTAGTGGGAAAGGGCTGCTGCTCTTGGATATTCGGAATGCCTTCAATGAGGTATCCCGGGGTGCGATACTTTACGGTTTGCTTCAGCACCCGCGTCTGATACATTCTGCTAGAGTTTTGCGGATGATTGCGGCGCGGCCACTGCCGCGGCTCACGTTCCGCGCGTTTTCGACGAGTACTGCACGGAGCTTTCCAAAGTCGGATTGGTGGTTCATGACAGTAAGACGAGGTACGTTCGTCACCCCAGTGACGGCGAGTCCGAGTGTCGGACAGTATGGGAGAAGTTGGCCCCGGGAGGATTTCGGGCCCATACCAATGATCCTGTCCAGGATGGCGCCGTGTACCTGGGTGCTCTTATTAGCCATCACCCCGAGTGGATGGCGGGCGCGTTGGGGCGGCCCCGGGAGGCCCACGCCGCACTGTTGGAGGGCATCGCCTGCTTTGGCACGTCGGGATACGGCGGCCACCATGGGGCCATGCGGTTGATGGTCGTATGCGCGGTGCGGCAGACAGGCTTCCTCGGCCGCATGATGCCGCCGTCGGAGCTGGATCCTTTCTTGGAGGCCGTGGACGTCGCCAACATTGCGGCTGCGTGTTTGCTGCTTGGCATGGACGCTTGCGACCAGCCTATACCGCGCATGGAGGCTGCGATCGTTCAGATGAGTATGCCCGCGAATTTTGGTGTCCTTGCTGCAATCTGAGGCCCCTGCGGTGTTTAATTCCGCGCAATCGATTGTCCTGCCAAAGCTGGTACGGGAGTACGGGCCCACCCTCGGCCCTTTGTACGAGGCGGTCCGCGCCGAGGTGTCGTCCGTGGCTACGAGTGCTTTGCCATGGGCGCGTGAGACGCGCTGCGTGTACGAGATTGTACGGCCCCTCAACACGTTACCGCAAGAAGATGTGCGGCGCACACGCGCGGCGTATGGGCACGCCCACGAGATGTTCGAGTTACTTACGGTCGATAATGCTTCGACCACCGCTGCACCGGATCCGTCAGCTGGTACTACGGCCCGTACGGGTACGATCACTAGCGGAGGACTGCTCGTCACCACATCTCCTTGTACGGCCACTCCCCATGGAGTTGGTACTGGTGAGGTTGCCTCTGCCCAGCAATCGCGTCCTATCGGTGGTACAAGTACTGCCAACACCGATACCACATGCACTTTGGTAGCTCTGAAGATACCGTCGCCCCGCGAAATAGTGGCACCCCCCTCCGGCAGTGGCATCTCCTTCCCTACTAGAACCTCAGCCAGGCGCGCGGGTACTACAGCTCCGCCCTCGGGTACGGGTTCGGGTGCTGCCTCCGATGATCAACCCACGACGATCATATGGTTGTCCAACGCCACCTCATCAGCCGTGCGATTCGCTTGCGTGTCTTCGTGGCCCTCGCTCTTAGCTTCCAGCGTACTGGTGCCGCGGCCCTCGCGCCTTGATACCCTGCGCTTGTACAGCGCGTGGGGGCCGGGCTCCTTGTCGCTATTCCAATCGGATCACGAGCCAGCCCGCAAGATTCCCCATGCTACTTATTCGGCCGCCGCGGCGCGGGTAGGTGCTGGGCCTTCGCCCGCGTGGGGGTTCCACGCTTGTCACATGTCATGGCCACACGTGTGGTATCAACCCCTTATGGCTTCGCTCTACGGATGGCTCGAACCGGAATGCCACGGATTTCGTCGTGGATCATCTGCCCATCTGGCCCGTGGCGAACTACAAGCACCACATGCATACCGCTTTGAAGAGTCTGTGGGCTTCCGTGGCGATCGCAAGCGGGGGCGGTGCTCGACCGGACTGCTCGGGAGTCGCGACCTGACCCTTGAGACGAGTGACTGTGCCCAACGGACCGCTCGCGGCCGTCATAATTGACGCTGGCGGGATGGAGGGGGGCGGCGTGCAAACATTATCGATTTCGCGTGCGTGTCCTCCACGACCCCCACTTGGGCAACG